>VZRU01017025.1:0-26229 GCA_013398155.1 Pedionomus torquatus | reverse complement strand
CAAACGAAAAAAAAAAACAACCCCAACCTTTTATTTAAAAGCAGTGATGTGTCCAGCCCAGGAAGTTGCACTGGGTGATTGTGGCCTCAGCGTGCGCTGATAATAATTTCACGTTAGGAGTGAGTTGCAAAAGAATTAAAAGCTGGCTGGAGTAGAGAAACTATTGCGGAACAGCTTAAGCTGAAATTTGCAGCCTTCTTTCTTCTCTAACGTCTCTTGTGAATAATAAGATTACTGAAAACATACAGAGATCTGTGTATAGTATGCCAGGACTACCTCTGTATAAAGACTGACTGCATGGATCACTACAATAATCAATGTGCTGTAAGTGTTTACTATCATTTACCGACCAGCAGCTTTCTCTTACTGTTCATGTCTGATGTAATGTTGTGTTTTTTCAAATACTATGGATGAAAGTACATTTTGATTCATTTTAGTGATTTGTGCAAATATTATGCATAGCTTCGCTCTTTCCTATTAATGTTTTGCACAATGCCTGAATCAGCTGTATCTAAAAATGGAATTTTAACCATGTTTATGGAAGACAGAGGGGCCAGAATGCACATATGGCCAGAAGAACATATCAGAAAGCCTGCAATGAAGGCAGAAAGTATTGTAAGCTGCTGATGGATGAAGGTTGCTCTTAAGCAAAGTTTGGCTGTGTTGTTGGCAAGATCATAAATAACAGATTTTAGTAAGTGCTTCACAAGAAGCTGTATTGTTTTTTGGGAGTGGAGAAACTGCAGAGAGAGGTCAGCTCTTGCCCACAGTCGCACAAAGAGAACACCATGCCCAGAGCACGGTGATTAACTGTGTTTCTTGAAACCTGGTAGGTGTCAGTTTGGTGGGATGGTGTGGTTTTTTGGTAAGTGTTGCTCTGTCCAGCCAAAATCCAGAAGCACCGAAGTGATGCTCATCTTCTCTCTGGAGTGAGATGTGCTTTTGTGGAGCGGTGGTTGTACGTCATTTACAGTTTAATGTATTTACTGTACCGTAACAGAGAAGAGCTCTGTAGGAGAAGGGTACTTCTGCAGGTGATAGACGAAAGTCCTTTGTGCTCTGCCCTGCTGAAAAGAGGTAGTTTGTTTCCTGTTGCATACTCTGATTTTTGTTGTTGGAAGGTGAAGACTGGGAATAATGCCTCTTGAAGTCTCTTCAGCCCAGGAAGACAGTGTCACAGCTGTGCTGAGGTTAGCAAGACACTGTTGTGTCACAAATGTGCACTTGTGGCCTTAGAGCTTGCATTAGTAATTTGGTCTTTACTTTTAACAAGTTGGATATCCACTTCGCTTCCCTAATTGCATCACTGCTACTGCTCTTGGTATGTCCTGATGAAGGAGCAGATGAACAAGAGGGCTCCAATGCATTATAGTGCACTGTTGCGCTTTAGTCAGCGAGAGCTTTTGCAACTGCGGGCCTCCCTCATGAGAACTTTATGTGAGTCAAGACAACTCTCTCCTTAGGTGTGTTTGATTTATCTGTATTGAAGGCAGCAGGCTTTTTTTGTCAGGAAACTAGAAATGTGACCGAGAGCGGTACCCGGGATGCTTTGTTGCATTTTGGCACTGGCACATGGCAGCCCAGTACGTGTTTTTTACCCAAGTGCTTTTTCTGTGGAGTGGTTTTTCTCAGTGATTGTTTCAGGCATTTGGGAAAGTTTGCCCACCAGTCTGTTGTTAGGTGGTCTTAAGCTCATTCACATCTGACTGTGTGGTGAGTACCCTTATCACCTCCGAGTAATGCTCGTGTGCTGCTCAGGAACTGCTGACTCACTTCGTTTTCATGTTTTTTGCCTGTCTTCCTCCAGTGCCTCAGACTAGAGATGTGATAGGGTTAAGGTAAAGTCGGGGAAAGAGGAAATAGGCATGAATGAGAATAACTGTGTGTTATGGTGAGGATAATGATGCTGAAAAGACCCCTCTTTGATAATTTGAGGAAAAGATGATGTGTGTAATGGATTTCCTGAAAAAGTACACAACCTATGTGTTAGGAAGTGGGCAGAGCAGTCTAGCGACTGTAGTGAACCCACAGTTGGGAGATGCTGGATTATAGTCCTGCTAGTGGTCTGGTCTTCATTTTGAATTTAAGGCCTTTTTACTTCTATGCCTCTGTTTTCACCTTCAGCCCTTCTGTCTGTCTTGTTATATTCTGCCACAAAGAGCTTAACACTGAAGTCATTTTCTGCTGCTTGCAAAAGGGCTGACCTCGCTTGAGGTTTCTGCTTGTAGCATAAATAACAGGAACAGGGAAAGACAATTAACCAGTTCTGGGCTGAAAACAAGTAAGAAGTAGAGATCACTGAGAGAGGGTTAACTTGGCAGAAGGTTAGGAGCTGCAGGCAGAAACAAGCACACTGGTTTCGTGTGCATATGTGACTGTTTATTAACATCAGAAAAAAATCTGATGTGCACCGTATTTCCCTTTAATCTGACCAGCAAAGTTAAATTTCAGTCACCGTTTTCCAGCAGGATCCAGGTGAATGAAAAGATTTGCCTGTGCAAGTTCAATTCACAGATGATGCAAGATTTTCTGTCAGAAAAAGGGGAAGATCAGACTTAAAACCTGCTGTTGAAGACAGGGAAGGAACAGATTTGGGGGAAGTCTGTGTGTAGAAATGGCACGTGATTGTTAATCCGTTTCAAGTGACAGCTACATTGTGAAAGTTAAACTGTCCTGCTTCTCCCCCTGTCTCCATGTTATCCCTGTCTTAGTGCATTATACTTTACCTCTTCTTGCCATGTTTTTCAGCACTTTGGAAAATCACATTACTATAGATGCTGCTTTGTCCTTCTGGAAGGTCTGGAAGCATTCTGTCTGCAGCAGCCTACACCTGCACTTGACTCTCTTACGAAGTTTTCCCATTTCAAGTCATAGGTGGTTGTCAGGGGTTAACAAGGCTTTAGTTTATTTTATGGTTCTGAAGATATGTTTAGACAGTGCTAAAACTTGTAGTCCTTTACTTTTCCTTCCCCCCCCACCTTGATCTGTTATGTGTGAAAATTGCCATTAAACAATACAGTAACATCAATGTTGCCAAATGTGCAGATGGTAGGTGGGAGCAATACCACTATCTTCCCACAAACAACACATGTAAAACAAGTATCTAGAGGATCAAGGTAATTGAATGAAACCATTCATTCCTGTTGCCCAATAGTGTTAGAGGTGCAACGGGGTTATAATGAAGCAGGAAGATAAATAGGAAAGTGCCATTCCCAAGTCCATTGAACCCTCAGGGTGTCACTGGCTGGTTTTTACATGCCTATGCCAGTACCTCTGAGAGTGTACATAAATACTACATTTCAACCCAAAGTGGAGACAGAATAAAGCTTTATTCTGAATTTAAGCCTAGTAAAACTGTCTCAAATTTACTTGAAGTTAGCAGGACAAAAGCTGAAAACTAGGCTTTTGAAAGGATTTAGGCACCAGAAGTTGTGCAGAGATGTTGTAGAAAGTCCAGGTAGGTGTTGATATACCTGATGCTTAATTTAGTGCAAAATTTATAAAAATGTTGCAGGATTCTTAGGAGTTGTAGCATCTGCACACTTGCAATCCAGAAAGTAAATGCTATTGGGTCAAGTACTGTCTCTGAATGATTTAGTTGGTAGTTTAAGGTGGTTTTCACTAGCCCTGTCCTTAGGTGCTGAGAATACAAGTTCATTGATCAGTTATATCACATTTGGTTATTTTTGGGGGTTAATGTTTTCCAAACAACAGGGACCATTGAAGCTTGTTGAGAGATTTCTTTTGTCTTCAACAGGATCTGAATCAGGTCCAATATGAAACCTTCCTTTATTATTGGACTTGGTAAATCCAGTGCCTTTGATAAAGGCTTACATTCTCTGAAGTTCTCAAATTACTTCAGGCTGTTAGGGATTGATGATTGGGAAGAACGACGAGGCTGAAAGTAATCTGAGTTCATGGCGTAACAAAACAGTACTGAACACTCATGTCTTAGAGGCAGAGGTGAGTGAAAATTGATATGGAATAGGACCACTGAAATGTGGGTAAAACAGTTACTGTGTTTGTTTGGGTTTTTACCTTGCATCTGGATGTTTGCTCTGTGTCTGTGGGTGCAGCTGAACTTTCACTAAAGCTGGCATCTTACTGTATGGAACCATGCCAATCACATCTCAGCTGTAAGACATATGTTTTTCTAAGTATTGGGTGTTACCTCTGAGGCAGGAGTCGATTTTCTTTGAATAATAAATCTGGAAGCTTCCCAGTCACATTCATTCTTCAGTTAAACTACAGAAAAAACCATTAGAAAATACTTAATGGTTAAGTATTAATATCCTGTGTATCCCTGCCTTGGTGTGGCTACATCGTATGTATGATTTGTCATTTCCAATTTTGGAATCTGATTTTTGTAAAGAAGTTCAGCTACTTCATACTTCTCAGTGTCATATGATAGAATACAGCCAAATTAAATTAATACTTGGAAGTTAAAAACAATATTGCAAATCTTTTTCTTTTTAATATTTACTTAGTATTCAGAGAGCATACTAATTAATGTTATTTCATGTTAATTAAAAATATGCAAATAGCTTGTCTGAAGGAGGCAGGCTACCTTCATGGAAGATCAAAAAAATGAACAGCTCATTTGGAGTTGTAATCAGGTGGATGACACTTCATTTCTAGCACTGTTAATGTCTTGTGATTTGTACTGGAAGTTTTTGGTTCCCCTCACAGGTGAGGTCAGTGCTATTCCCTCATATTCCTGTGATTAGGAAGCACAGAGGATGTGGCCTGTCCCATGTCCCCACTGTGTCAGGCAGCATTGTCAGCAGGGCTCAGATCTGCCAAGTGGGAGAACGTGGTTGTCTCCACTGGGCCATACAGCTGCTGGGAAAGAGTCACTATGTTAAGAGTATTTATTCGTTACCAGCTCACAGCTTGGTGGTGGAAGTCCCACACCAAGGTGTTTTTCTCGGCTTAGTGATGTATGCCCTCTCTCTGCTACTTCCCTGATCTTTTAAAAAGATTTTTGCTGCCATAAATCCTATGTTGTTCATTAGTTGCATTTTATGGCTTTCTTGAATAAACAAAACAAAGCCATACAAGTTAGGAATTAGACTTCTAGGAGCAGGCTTAAAAAGACTGCCCAAAACTACTAGAATGTGAACACATTGTTTATGGGAACACACTGAAGAAAGTGAATGATCTTTTTCCCACTGATGATGATTTTTATCTTCTGGTTGTTGTCATTGAAGCATATAGCAATTCTTCTAATTCCTTCTTGGGCAGGAATAATGAGAGATGAATGTTTGCGTGCATGTACCTGTGATACTTGTCTTTGTACTAAATCTGTAACTTCTAGTTTATAGTGCAGAACCCTCTGTATAGTTGATTAATATGTTTTCATTTCTTGAGGAATGGAGAAATGAGGGGAAAGTAGAGTTCATTATATCAGCACATACATCCTGGTTTGAACCATCTCTGCATATATACCAGTTGTACCATCTCCTGCCACTGAAGATCCTTGTGGGATTTGTCTGTTCCCTCTCTGCTCTCTGTTCGTGGCCTGTCAGAAGCTGTTGTAAGGGAAACTTGAGCATGGGCAAGATGACAAATAAAGGAGGATGAAAATTGCCACTTTTCATTTTCATGGATTTACCAAGTGACCGTCACAAGCTCTCCAGCAGTGTTATTCTGAGTTCTCCATGTGTAACACCACGGCAGCGAGACAGATCTTTCCAGGCTAACTTCAACCACTTTAAAGATGCTAGTGGAGCTTTTCTTGTGAAAGGGGATGGATAAATCCAGGAAAGAATTGGAAGAAATCCTGACTGTTTTCTAATCTAACTGTTTCTAATCCAAGTGTTTAGGTACATGGAAATGGACTGGAGTGGGTATGAAACTTCCCTGTCTGGATAGATATACTTATTTGTGTTAGTGGCATGGAAAACTGTCTGTGGCAGAATTGGAGTTAGGAAAGTGATGTTTAAAAGTTAGTGATGCTTTTGTAGCCTAACTCTGTAAGTAACTCATTGTGGCTAAGAATAGGAGGATTAAATATTTAGAGCTTTAAACTAAACATGTGATCCATGTTTCCTTGTTCCCTCATGCCTGAAGCTAGTTTGGATGCAGGGCAAATATTTTGTATAGCATATAGACAGTTCTTGTACTTCATGCTGACTGTTGCATTGCTGTGAATGTACTTTCCAGTTTTTTAAAAAGTCATCAGTGTTTGGCAAGCATAAACCATGAGTTTTCGTAGGAGAAACCTGCTTTCTAAAACTTATCAGGAGAATATTTGGGCTCCTAGCAGAATTTAAAAATAAAAAAAAAAAAAAAAGTTCCTGAATGATCTTTTGCTTCCCTTCCTCCATTTCTTTAGGCTTTTCTAGAAGAAATGTTTTTATAATATCCACTGGAAAACTCAGTAGCTACTCTGGTGTTGCATCTGTTCCTGAAATGCCCAGTGCAGAGGTGATCAACTGTAGTGCTATGTGCACCGGGATGCAGGTGGCAACATCGTGCTGTTGTGTCCCTGCTACCTCAGTAGTTTTCAGTGGGTTGATTTCTCATGCATGGGAGCAGTGTTGTGGCTGTCACAATTAAGGTATTTTTCACAAAACGTGAATTGACAACCGATGGCTTAACTATAGACAGACTCTGACCTCTGTACCTTAAATGTATATATTGCCTCAAACAGTACCTTGACTCTTCTGTACGCTAAATACTAATGTACATATATATATTTATGAGAAGGTTCAGTTTGCTGCAGACATTCAGATCCTGTTTATTTTATAAGCCATCTGCACTTTTGCAGCAAGCCAGGTCACCCACTGAAGCAACTTAGAAACACCTTTTGGGGTATTTGTTTTTATAGAGGAGGGTGCCAGATGACAGTAATGTGTTACCTTTGACTAAGCACTTAATGTTGCCTATGAGAGAAGTATTCAGTAGGCTATGAGGACATGATATGATTGCTTGTCCTAGGCTGGCTATTGTTGTTTATCCTGGTTATTTTTGAGGTGATACCCAGATTGCTTATATTTGTGTGACAACATAGCTCACATCCTGCTTAGATTCTCAGTATAATTTCGTGTAAATTTTTGTTTGCTATTTAGTCCTACTCCCTTGTTCAGTTCCTAAATTTAACTTGTGCTTGTTACATTATTCTTGTTGGCAACACAAGTAACTTGTTAGATTAATGGACCCAGATAAAGTAAAAGATGAAACAGGTGGATTCTGGGGCTTTAATCTGATGGACTCTTCCAGGTCTTACATATCATAATGGAGCTCTCTTCTTTTTCACAAGCAAACTGCAGATACTGTGCTTTGGAGAAATACATATATATATGTACGTACTAAAATACAGAAACTTAGGTGGGAAACAGTTGAAAATCAGCACTTGACGTTCTGGAAAGAAGCAATGTGTCTTCCAGTGCTATTTTTGAGACCTGGATGTTCTGCAGCCAAGAGAACTGCTGTACTTCAACCTGACGTGTTTTTTTGAGGATCTCTGCAGGAGCTTGGAACAAAAGTGCTTAACTTCAGGGGGTTTGTCCTCATCAAATAAATGCCTCCCTCAGCATCAGACCCTGCAGTCCCAAAACACTGCACCTCCAGGAGTTCTGTATTGCCTTGTGTTTAAGCCCAGCTCCCTACGGTTTCCTTGTTCAGCTCCCTCCTCTGAGTATTTTATGCTTCTGGAAGAAGGAGCAAGAATGGACTGCTTTTCACCAGAACTTGGGCAGTGGCTCCCCATCTTTCCCTCTCCTTCTTCAACTATACATGTTGATCCCATGTTTCCTTTATCTCCTTTTGCCTCACTGTATGAACGTGGTAAGGGGACAAGCATTGAGGCTGGCAGGGCTAACAGCATCTATGCTGTGCATTTTACCAGCAGAGAGTATGCATACACAGTTCGAGAGCTTGTGTCCTGGCAGGCATGCAGAGTTTGCCTCACTGTCTCGCTCAGCATTAGATCACAGCAGGAAGAAAATGAAAAAGGGGAAGGGGAAAGTGTTATTACATGGTAACCATTTCAAAAACTCATGGGTTGTTTTCATTTGTTTAGGTTATACTCTTACAATTTTCTGTGGTCAATAAAAACAAAAAAAAAAATCAGTTTTATAGTAAGTCTATAAATTGGAAATCCTAAAACTTGCTGGTAGATAGTATTCATTCTTCAGCCTTTGAAACAGCCGAACTGACTGATCTCTTCTTTGTAGCCATGTGTGTTATAAAATATGTTCAGGAATGCATGACTCCTCAGGAAAATCTGAAGACATTCTTAAGCTCCCTTCACTTTTGGGGGAAGGATGTTCAACTTCTTGCCTGATTTGGGCCTTTTCTGAGGAGGTGTGGTGGATTGACCCTGGTTGGCTGCCAGGTATACATTGAACAGCTCCCTCACTCCCTGTCTTCAGCAGGACAGGGGAAGAAAATAGGATGAAAATGCTTTTGGGTTGAGATAAGGACAAGGGAGATCACTCACTAGTTACCATCATGGGCAAAACAGACTCCACTTGATGAAGATTATCTTGATCACAGCCTCAATTTGGCTCTTGACTCTTCTATATCCTCCTGTCACCACACCTGGAGGCACAGGGGAGTGCCGAATAAGGGTTGCAGTCAGTCCACAACAGGTCCTTGGTGCTGCTCCTTCTTCTATGTGCTTTTCCCCTGCTCCCACTCAGGTCCCTCCTACAGAGTAAGGAACAGACTAATCCAGCCTGGATCCCTCATAGGCTGCATTTCCTGCCAGAAAGCCTGCTCCTGGGTGGGGTCTCCATGGGCTTCAGCTTCCTTCAGGGCACCTGCTGCATCATGGGGTTCTCCAACAGGCTACAGGGTGGATATCTGCTCCACTGTCGTCCTCAGTTGACTGCAGTGGGACAACCTGCTTTACCTTCTTGACCACAGTGTGCAGGACAATATTTGCTCCAGTGCCTGGAGCTCATCTTCCCCCTTCCTTCTTCTCTAACCTTGGTGTTTGCAGGGCTGTTTCATGTTTTTCTCACTTCTCACAGCTGCTGTGCAACATTTTTTACCCTTTCTTAAATGTGTTATTGTACAGGTGCCATCTGGAGTTGGTTGGAACTGGTTCTGTCTGATACTGGGGCAGGTCCTGGTGTCTTCTCACAGAAGTCATCCCTGCAGCTCCCCCTACTACCAAAATCTTGCCAACATAGGGTAATGCTCTAGTAGTTGCCTTTGGGGGAGGTGGGAAGTGATTCAAACCCTACTTAAGCATAACACAGATAGATGGATAATCCTTCCTCTAGACTTGGTGTGGTAGGTATAGGTATGTTCTCCTTGAAGGCAAATACCTACATGGACATAAGCCCACTTTTGCTATCTTTGACACTCACTGTCAAAAAAAGAGGAGCACAAGAACTTCCTGTGCCGTGCATGTGTATTTCACATGCAGAAGCATTGTTAAAATGGACTCTGATATGAAACATAGTACTGTTATCTCTGCTGTTTTGATGGCAACTGAAATTCAGTTACAGGCACTACTGAAAGTATTGTTATCTGAGCTGAGCATATATTCATAGTCTTGCTCACTCTAACTCATCCATCCAAGAATCTGGTTTAGGTGAGGAAATGTAGGAATAGCATCATCATCTGCTTGGTTGTTCTTGCAGCAAAGCATTTAAGGACTTTGTCAAAGAGAAGACAAAAGTGAAAAACCTTTGCATAGGCTCGAAACATGCTGTTCTAAAAATAACCATTTATAGTGTTGTCTTGCATCTGTTTGTAAGCATGGACAATATCAGCTAAGTCCAGGTTCTGTCAGGTGGGTACCATATTCCTTTACACGCTCCAAGGACTCTACTACATAAACTTTGGACAAGGGTGGGTGAGGGTTCTTCGCTTTGTTCTTTTACTTCCTGTAAACGTTGCAAGCGTTTGTGCTCTTGATGAGATCGCTAGCAGTCTTGAAACTCTTACAGACTTTGAAGTATGAAATAGCATTGATAAGTGGCTGCAGCCTCTACTAGCGAAGAGGTGTTCAGCTCGCGTGTCACAGGTGTAACACTGGCTTTTCTTCTATGTCCTTCTGGTCAGTTATTCTAAGCAGAAGGAAATGCTGAGAGTAGTTGAAGTGGAAGACACAGTGGGTCTTGCCGAAGAATGAGATCTGGGGGGAAAAGACATAGAAAGAATAGTCACAGAGTTTGCTTTTAAACCTGATCCTTTGATCTCTTAGTCACGTGAATAGATGCTTGTTGACTTGCTCCCTAGACAGACTTTTAAGGTTTGAGTCTTTTGTTTTATATCCAAAGGAAAACTGTTATTAACGAATGTCCCTATCTGGTTTTGACACTCTGGGTGGCCTTTTTCTCCTAATTTGTTTTTAAGGGGTGTTTCATAGAAGAGAGCTTCTTGGCAGCTCTCCGATCTTAAAAGCTTCTGAGAAAATGCATTGATTGGCCCTTTTGTTTTCAAAAGGTTACTGTAATTTTCAGTCATTATCTATAAGGAAATTGGTGTAATTTATTAAACCAACATCATGGATTAAGAATTAAAGAATTAAAGACCTGATTCTTTATCACTTAAACTGGTATTATGTTGATGTTACCCATGGGGAACTTTAAGAAGATAAGGAGCAAGTGGAAGAAGTTCCTATGAACTCCTAAGAAGCGAGCTTCTAGTACTCTTTTGTAAAGTCAGAATTGATTCTTGAAAATACATTTCTACTTTTTTGTTGCTTGTAGCAAGAATAAACTACATTTACATATAAGAATATACTACATATACATATATAAAGAAAAATAGCATATTAAAAAATTGTAAAGAATGAGCTTATGCTAGTGCTTTGTATAGTGTTAGTATACTGTAGTGCTAGTGCTTTGTATACAATATTTGGGTTGCAAATTCTGTGGGGAAAAGCAGCTTACATTTAATAAGAAAAGAAAATTAATCTGTCTAGAGTTTCTGGAACAGCAAAATTTAAGCAGTGTCTCTAACTTCTTGTTCCTTTTACAAGCAAGTTAGGTTAGATGCATTTCAGTGGTGCTGCTAGGAAGATTTAGTTTGCCTTTAAAACATGTTTTAGAAGCTTTACGGAATTGAAATTTGAGGACTGAGGTATGAAAGCAAGGAATAAATTACTTTAAATGTTCCATTGTGGCTTCATAAAATTGTAAGGCAATAATTACGTTTTTTCAGGGTCATCTCATCTTTGTTTATTTTAATACTGTGAAGTTTTGTTTTAACGACTCAGTATGAACTAAATGATTCACATAAACATAACATTTTAATGCAGTTTGACTACCATTACAATGAAAAAAAAGCCCATATTGGTGGACTAATGTTCTGATGAGTTCATCTTTTGTCACAGTCTGTTGATCAACTTGTGAACTACAGTATGTTTTTGTTGATTATATCAAATATTGAATTTTCAGGTCTCCACTGTAAGTAGTGCTTAGATCTTATTTTCTGTATTTTTTTTTTTTTTTTTTTTTTTTTGATCCAGTCCCTTAATGATCTCAGGGAATTACATTAGATTAGAGTGATTCTGTGGGATGGAATTAAAAAGCCAGCTAGCACAAAAAACTTTTGATCAGTTTTAGCCAAGGATGGTAGGATAAACCCAGTCATCAAGAGTTCTGGGCACTGCAAGTAACTGCTTCCATTCAGTTTTAAAGGAGTGATCTAATGCTCTACTTGGTGAAGTACGGTAGTCTGAATTAGAGAAGTGATAGCTTGTATCTTTCACTGTAAACTTATTAAAAACTTGAGTTTGCCTTTTTTTTAAAAAAAAAAAAAAGTGTTTGGCTTTATCTTCAAAGCGTTCAGTGGAGCGGCTGGGGCATTAGTCATTGCAATGGTTCCTACTAGACAGCATTTCTCATTCTGCTTAGCTTTCAACAAAAACAAAGCCTTCAGTCAAAGCCCGTGCTAATAAATGGTCTGCCACTCAGAATTGTATCTTTAATAGAATAGTTGGTTAAAGCTGGAAAAGCTTCTGCAAGTATCATGACAGTAATGGCTACAATGAGCCTGCTCTGCCATTCTGAGCTACCGATGATGTCCGCTTTGGTACTGAATAGTACAGCAAGACAAAGTCTGCAATACACAAGGGCACATTTTGTCTGCTAATAATAGGCTTGGGACTGCCATAAATTCTCTATTTAAATTATACAGCAATACAGATTCTCTTTGTTAAATTTTTCTTCATCTTCCTTGTGGTTGAAAACCTGGCTAAATAATTTCCTGTCACTTTGCAGTGTGTGCTCTTTGCTGTGGTAAGCATAGTCAGTAAGGGCAGTAAAACAAATGTTTCAGGACACTGATCTAGACTTACTGCCTCTCATAATGGGGCCTTATATAAACTAAAAGGATAGGCGTAAAGATTTTTTTCATCAGTTAATTCCCTGGGATGCTGACAGCTGTCGTTTTGTTATTGCCGATAATTGGCATGTTCAGAAGCAGTTACAGACCTTCCTCCTTGGGCGAGCTTCTCACAGGGAGAAACAGTGTTGGAAATGGAACAGCACCTCCTGCTTAACTGTATTCAGAATACTGGGGTGACGTTTATTGAGAGGTCACGTCTTCATATTTTTTTCTCCTAACAAATGAGTCTAGCATTGGTGGTAGTGATGGTTGGGGGAAGCCCATACAGTATTTGGTAGGTCAGAATACTTGGCAGAGGACACAGTCTGAATGCTCAGCACTGGAACAGGCTGCCCAGAGAGGTGATGGAGTCTGTCTCTGGAGACATTCAAAACCTGTCTCAACAAGTTCCTGTGCAGCCTGTTCTAGGTGGACCTGCTTTGGTAGTGGGATTGGACTAGGTGATCTCCAGACATCCCTTTCAACCCCATATCATTCTGTGAAGGTTGGACTGGTCCTTTCCAAAATTATATAACCACTTTTTAAGTAACCTAGGAGTTGATTTTTTTCCTCTGGAAACACTGCTGGCTCATGGGTTAGTACTATTATTGATGTTTCCTTTCTGGGTTTATGGAGTATAACTGACAGAATTACAATTTCAAGGAATAATTGAATAAATTGTGTGTAGTGTGCGAAGCCAAGCTTTTATTCTCTTGCCAGAATCAACTGATGTTTGAATGTGACAAGGGGATATGGCAATAAAGCTAGCATTAAGGGGTTGCTGCTACTTCTTGGTTGGGGAGCGTGGCTGGTGTAGAGTAAGGCACGACTTCTAACACAAACCTCTAAAGCTTGCATTTACTGTAGAGCTGCTCTTGAAGATAGCAGAGGCCACAGTATATCTGATGAAGTACAGACAATTCAAATGAAAATATAAGTGGATTATTTTTCTCATACTTTATCAATAAAGACCTGATAGAGGAGTATTGTAGTCCATATGGAGCCATATGCTCAGGTGTTTTGCAGAATTAAGACTGAAATGTGAACATTTGTTTCTGAAGCCAGATTTAAATTGATTCAGAAATACAGTGTTATCTTTCCATGCTTACTTTTGAAAATACTGTCATCAAGCCTTTTTCTACAATAGAATTAGCTTTCATTTTAGTGTCGTGTATTTAGCATATTTAAGTATAATTTAGGAAGTCTGTACTAACAGTCTGTTTATAGAAATAAATGCATTCTGTAACCACTAATACTGTTTGATTTTGCAGGTTGTCTTCTGAATTTTGGGTCTGAAGGTATCCTCTTGCTTTCTCAGCAAATGATGGACATCGTTGGCTTTCTGAAGTCTCAATTCATTTGCCACCTTCTGATCTGCTACATATTTATAGTGTCAGGACTGATCATTAACTTCATTCAACTCTTTACACTTATACTTTGGCCAATCAACAAGCAACTGTTCAGGAGGATCAACTGCAGGCTGGCTTACTGCATTTCAAGCCGTAAGATTTCATATTGTTTTTTAAAGTATTTTCACATTTTGTCATGAGGGAGTTGGTAGAAGAGTTCTGAAACCCGTTTCAGAGTAATTTTGAAATGAAGGTCGTTAAGGTAGTAATGGAAGTAATAAAGTAATGCAAGGTCATTACTCCTTCCTACAGCACTTGGATTTGTATGAGGAAGTGTATGATTTGGTGAAATGTTCTGTTCTGCTGAAATGTTTTGCTCTTTTATACTGGGATATTTGCTTGACTCAGGATGTAAAAGAAACAATGCCTCTCGTTTAGCTATCAATCGTGTTCCATTAAACCAAATGAGAAATATTGACCAAATAATAGCTGAACTTGCTGATGTGCATTATCTGTAGGCTTACAGTGTTAACAAGTCAGTTCCAATAATGCTTTCAATCTTTTTATTGTGCATGATTTTGTTTATGATCCTGATTTAAGTGTTTAATGTGCGAATACTGTTCAGGACTGGGAGATAACAGTACCAAGAAAACCCCAAACAATCTCTGATTCCATGTGCTTCTTTCTTAAGCTAGTTGTAAACTGCCAATTGTTTGAATAGGCATTTCAGAACTTAAGTTGTATCTGTATGTATTCAAGGTACGCATACAGTTATAATATAGAATATAGCAGTAGGCTGTAAGCATTGAAAGAAGCAGGAGTTGCAGTTGTTTTTATTTTCTGGAGCAGATGAAAGCATAAGTTCAGGATATTACTTGTAGAAAGACCAGATCTTTGTAACTGCTATAAGACATGACAATTCACTAACACTTGATTAAATGGATATTTCTAGTGGAATGAATGTATCCATTAATTTCTTCTTTGTTAGTGGGAGGTTGGTGGAATCTCCACTTGTCAACATTAGCTTATTAGAGCATATGCAATTTTCTTGATATTATCAGTCTGCATACATATTTGTTTTTAAAGAGCTATGACTGCAGTTTTAACACTGATATATTGCAGTACAACTTCTGACTTCTGCTTGATTGCTCTCCCACAGAAACTCTTAAAAAATATGTTAATGTGCCTGTGTTCACTAGCTGGAAATATGCTGTTAAATGTGTCCTCCTTCCAGAGAGATTTCACTGGGCCTTTCTGAAACTCAAAAGTACTTTTTTGAATGTTGCAAAGTGCATACCTAAAGATGATTCAAGTGTGATGTCACTGTCAATGCTGAGTGAGTTATGGGAATGAATATATATATATATATATACACACACACACTAGGGAAAAGAGCCCTCCAGCACAACATTTAAGAATTGTGTTGCAGGCATGCAGCAAAATGGTTTCCTTCGGGTCACCTGTTCTGCTACTAGAAACCTGAAAAGGGAAAGCCTTGTTAGTATTTATAATGAACTGCTTGAGGGAGAAATCTGCCACATGTCTCAAATGGAAGGCCACTATGGATTATTTCTCTTTCATCAGTGACTCTGATAGGTAGCAATTCAAAACATTGTTTTTAAATATACTTCTGACTTAAATTTCAAAGCTGTATCATCATGCCTAAATAATTTTACTAAATAGTAATTATTTAACTAAATAATTACTAAATAATTTGAGGGTGCTGCTTTATTATTTCTGCAATAAAGAGAGGGTGCTCCTTCTGAAAAATTTCATATTTGCAGTCTGTGTGTATGTCCCTGAAGTAGTGTGTTAGCAAGTGTTATTCATTTGTATGTAAGAAGGGCAGTGGTTGTTAATTTGTGCTCTTGCTGCCACTCTGTTGGGGGAAAATTAACTTCTTGTGCTGAGATCCACCCTGTGTTCTCAGGGTGAGCGGCAAACTGGCCTTCTGCTGACCAGGGGAACTTTGCATAAACGAAAGAGCCGCCCACAATGGCACAGTCACGTGGACAGGTGCACAAGGGCTTTAAAAGCCATTGACTTAGCTCCTAATCTGCCTTTATAAATAAATTATAGTAGTACTAAGGCCTATTCTTGTGCTATGAAAGGGGTGTTATTACACCTCTGGGTAAAGTTACGTTATGTAGGCTGCAGTTCGTAAATCCCTCTTGAGGGGAAGGCCCTTCGTTGCATGGAAAGAGTCACCTTGATGCCTGCTCATTGGCTGCAGCAAAAACAACATGGAAAATGAGTCCTCTGAGGACTGAGCTTTCTAGGAACAAAACCAGAGGAAATTGAGAACTGCTTCATGTTCATTGTCTTGGCTGGCTGTCATGAGACAGTAAAGCTGATTTCTTCCATGTACAACTATAGGATTTGCCATGTGAGAACTGGGCACCCACAGGGCTTTGGGGCAGTATCCGGACTACATTAATCCTCAAGATTATTTTGTTTCCCTGCATGTACTGCCCACTTGGCGTTTAGAGGAGCCCCTGGCCATTTCGCTTGTTGTTTGTACCAAGGCGGTATTGGATCAGAGAGGAAGCAAGAGGGCCCCACAGAGGCAGGGCTTTCTTGTTCCTCTACCTCCCTTTACCACCGTCTTGCAAGGCAGAAGCAGTCTGCTGTTGCACAAAGTATGCCACAGTGTCCTTAATATAATCCTAGAGTGTTTTATTTATAAAGCAAATTGAGTTATGCGTGTCAAAGCAAAGAGCTTTCATAGGGCACTTAGGACTGCTTTCTCAGCCTGTTTGCAATGTTTTTGAGCAAAATGACTTTTTCTCAAGCGCTGCTTTGTTATCTTGGTTTTACACACTGCATCCATACAAATCCACTGGTAAAGACTATGAATGGTTTAGAACAAATACTGAGAGAAAATTGGAGGCCAGATTTGATAGTCATGCAAAGAGAAAATGTTGATTTGAACCTTTGGAGAGCTAGATCTTCAGCTTAGCTTTGTTATCCCTCAAGCCATGTCATGGCCATCAGTGTAGAAATAGATTGTACTAAGGAAATGCCCACATTAGTTTTAATCTAGATAAACTCTGGTACTGAGGGCAGGATGGTTATGGTAGCATGGATTTCTGAGTAGGCAAGTGCCTGATCACCTACCCAGGTGGTGAGGTGTTTGTTGCAGCCTGCATGCTGCTGTGGCAATTTTGTTCTCAGAACTTGGGCTACTTTGGTTAACTCTGGACATACCTCTTTTCTGTAATGTGGTCTTAGTTTTTTTCCCATGTTCCATGCAAATCTGAAGCAGGTGTTTACATGTCAGACTCAGGGCTTGTCTTTCTTGTCCTTGGTGTTGCTGATTTAGCTGTGTATAATAAGGTAGATTATTAGCTTTCTCTAAATCTACTTTTGTTAGAATGGTGAATATTGTAAAATTTTTAGATTCTTTGGCTCTCAGAAATTAAAATCATAAGGTTGTATTATATGTGACAGATTTTGTTAAATATAAAATACGCCTGGAGCGGATAAGCTTGTATATATATGTCATCATACAGCAATGATTAATTTTCTACCTTGCTTTGTCTTCCCTTCCTTATAAGTAATGTAATAGCATACTTAGCACTGCGTCATAAAAAAGATCTAGTGAAAAATGAGCAAAGTGACAGGAGTGATCTCACCTTTTGTTGCTAGCAAGGACAACTGAATGTAAGAAAGTAGTATCTGACTTACTGAAGCCATCAAAGTAGGGACAGCAGGAGGTATTCCTCTAATTTCATAACTTGTTGTATATTTTTAACTCTGTAGCAGTATATTGTTAGCTTTTACAAATGTAATGACTTTTAGTGTTTTTTTTAAAAAAGATTCCATTAATGTGGGGCAAATCTGTGCTCCAATTTTAAACAGTCTGTGTATCTAAATTTTAGGACTTCGAGGTTTTGGTTTTGTTTGTCTAAAATGTACTAGTAGTAAGCAGTCTTGCAAAGAGCTCTCTGGATTGTTCCTCTCCTGAAAATGTCTGGTGGTAAACAAATGTGTTGGTATTTGTTCACAGAACAATACTGAGGCATCGGGTAGATTAAACTTCAAGCAATGAAAACAGCCTGCAGCCTGCATTGCTGTGTTTTGCCATTCTTGCTTGCTTCATTTTGGAGTCTAAGGTTTCTTCTAAAGGCAGGGATGTGGATTGTAGACTTAGGGGGATGTGTGCCATAATACTGAAATATGAATATCTCGATTCTTTAAGTGGTAGGCTGTAGAATGCCCTTCATAAAATCAGTCAGGATCAATTTTAGGGGTAGGGTGGAGATCACATAATTTTTTGCTTATGGATGTGGTTTTTGAAATGTTTTCTTTTTGCTGCTGAGTATTGTCTTGTCCTATGATGGCATATGCCCATTATCCTATTCTCGAAATGTCTGAATTATTGTGCCTCAAGCTTGTGTGTACATGATCACATACAAGCATACACAGTTTTCTTCTGGTAGATCGTATTTGTTCTCATTGTTGATTTCCCTTTTGAAGACTTCCAAATGGACCTAGTAGATCTCTCTCACCCTTAACTGAGTTTTGCCCTGAAAAACTATGACTTCCCTTTGCTTTGACAATATAGATGTTTTGTTAGAGTAAAAATCATCTACTCTAATTTGTTAACATCTTCCTCTGGTCTGCTTCTTAATACCCTTTTATACCTGTTACGTACTTGAGGCAATGCTACTGGTTATCTGTAGAGTTTCTCACTGACACCAAACCTTGAACTTCTCTAATTTGGAAAGACTGAAGGAGCCAATTGCTGCAGCAGGTTCTGCATTATTTTGCTGGTAGAGTAAGATAACATATTTGTTCTCTGCATCCATCGCAGATTGAACTCCCTTTTTTACAAATTGTGTTAACAGAATTATATTCATCACTATGAGTAAGTCCTCTGCAGTGCTTAACAAATGCCTCCATATTTTCCCTACTACCATTAACTTGCTGTGTCAACTAATAATGTTTCAGTCCTTCTCATTTTATGCCATTTGCAGGCGTCGCTACCCAGTTTTTGTAGTGGTTCAAGTGTTGGCAGTAAACTTTAGTGGATCAGCCAAGACTGTATGCTGATTGCAGGCATGTGTTCTGTTCACAAAGGTGTGATTGAATGACTTTGGCAGAATTCCTAATTAACCAAAGAAAGGTATTGTTTGTTATAACCAGCACTTAGTTTAGGAGAAAGTGCTTTCTGGGAAAACAGATGTGAAAAAAAACAACTTCTAGTACTGATGCTTTCTGTCAAGACTGGTGAGGTGCTAGAGGCACTCCGTCTGATCCTTAATGAAAAGAGCATCTTCACTGTCACTGATTTTATTTTGCCATTGCCTTTGTTGAGATTGCTTGTATTCATTTTCCTTCTTTCTTTTTTTTTTTTTCCCCCTAAGATTCCTGACCTGAAGAAGGGTGATCGTGGTAGCCTGCAGACTGGAGAGGGGGATGGCAGGGAAGCAATAGAGCATGAACCACATTCTGTTTAGTGTCTAGCATCTCACATCACAAAGTTTCTAGCACCTCTTGCTAAGCATGAGACCTGGCCAGCAAGCTTCCTAGATGCCTGAACAGGGGTAAACCTGAGACCTCACTTAGAGTACTGCATCCAGCTCTGGAGCTCTCAGCACAGTAAGGACATGGACCTGTTGGAATGTGTCCAGAGGACGGCCACAAAAATGATCAGAGGGATGAAACACCTCTCCTATGAGGACAGGCTGAGAGAGCTGGGGCTGTTCAGCCTGGAGAAGAGAAGGCTCCTGGGAGACCTTATAGCAGCCTTCCAGTATCTGAAGGGAGCCTACAGGAGAGCAGGAGAGGGACTCTTTGTCAGGAAGTGTAGTGGTAGGACAAGGGGTAATGGTTTTAAACTGGAAGAGGGGAGATTTAGATTGGATATTAGGAAGTTCTTTGCTGTGAGTGTGGTGAGGCAGTGGAACAGGTTGCCCAGAGAAGTTCCCATCCCTGGAAGTATTTAAGGCCAGGCTTGATGGGGCTTTGAGCAACGTGGTCTAGTGGGAGGTGTCCCTGCCCATGGCAGGGGGGTTGGAACTTGATGATCTTCAAGGTCCCTTCCAACTCTAACCATTCTGTGATTCCAGGGAGACCTTATTGGTGGCCTTTCAGTACTAGACAGGGGCTTGTAAGAACGATGGGGATAAACTTTCTAGCAGGACTTCTTGCGATAGGACAAGAGGTAATGGTTTTAGACAAAAAGAGGGTAGATTTAGACTAGATCTAAGGAAGAATTGGTTTACAATGACTGTCGATGGAATAGTGGAACAGGTTGCCCAGAGAGGTGGTAGATGCCCCGTCCCTGGAAACATTCAGGATCGGGTTGGGCAGGGCTCTGAGCAACCTGACCTAGTTGAAGATGTCCATGCTTATTGCAGGGGGGTTGGACTAGATGACCTTTAAAGATCCCTTCCAACCCAAACTTTTCTATGGTTCTATGAAAGTACTTTCACCTGACATGACTCAGGAACATGGTATCTAGTGATCCAACTCATAGCATAGAATGTGAAGACATCAGTGTTTGTACAGGTTTTCTGCTTCAGTTTTTTGTTCATTAAGGGTAAATATCACAAAGGATCAAATTATCCTTAAGAGACATTGCATAGTTGTAGAAACCCCATTTTAGCTATAAGGTTGTTTTTAATTGCTAAAATGGCACCAAATCTAGAAGGACAACCTCTTGATCCCATGTAACCTTCCTGCAAAGATGTAGAGAGTTAGCTCATTGATTGCCACCACCAGTTAAAGCAAATACAAACTAGCTGTAATCCAGCCCTGTCTGGGGAAGAACACTACCTCCACAGACTGAACTACTGGGGGAATTTTGAATTTTCTTGTCTTTGGTCAGGGAATCGATCTACTGATGTAACATCCAAGTGAGGTGTAGTGTATTGTCCCGTTTGTTGTTGGTTGGCTGCATCTTCTACCTGCCTGCTCCCTTTTGAGCAATGTGCTCAATGAGATAATAAAATATCTCACTTTAGAGACTGTTGCAGTATAGCAGGGTCTTCTTGGGTAATCTTAATTTATGTTGTTCTTTGCATCCACCATGGCATAGTGTATGCTTAAAGATGTTTCTTCCAACTCTTTGTTCAGAAGTAGGAATCCTTTAACTCTGGATAAGAAACCAAATGGAAATATGTGCAATCCAGTTCTCTCATCTGCTTGGTTTTGGGCAGACGTGTACCCTTTTGCCAGACCCATTTGGTCCTTGCTGAAATAGCGCTCAAAACTAAATAAGGAACCACAAAGGCATAGAGGTATAAGAGATTATAACGCAGTTGTTTGCAGGTAGATTGTTTTGCTCTTCTGTTAGCACACTATTACTAGCATTTTAGGTCTGTGTGCTTTTTCTGTACTCAAGAAAATTGCATTGGAGTGTCAGTATCTAACATTTCCTTTCTGTCATAGCGCTAAAGAAGCGGGAAGTACACTTCAGTGTGATTATCCTTCAGTTCACTTAGCTGTATTTCTAAATTGAAATACATTATATTGCATTTGAGTAGTGGGGTTTTCTTTGAAAGTTAAAAACCAAGTAAGCTTCCAAATACATGAGGGTTTTTCCATTGTACATACATTTCTTACTGCTCATTGGTACTTATGTGGCTCTCATAAAACAAAGAAAAAGCCCAGGAATCAATATGTACTGCTAATAAAAGATTTTGATGAATGAATGTATCTGCTACTTGTGTTAGCTGAGGAAATACACACAGTGATTGTACGGACTTAATTTCTTGCTGTCATTTTTAAAGAATCTTACCCTTGGTTTTTGCTAAGCGTGGGAGATCTGCATCTGTGAGGCTTTTGACAGAGATAATATAATTAATATAGATTTTCTGCTGTGAAGGAGCTCCTTTCGTGTACCACCCTCAAATGCTGTGGAGAATCCTTTATTGGGATTGTTTCTTTTTTTCCTAAAGCAAGCAAACTCATACCATTCTCTGACATTTTTCAGGCTTTTTCCCTAGCTCATATGGCATCTCATCTAAAGATGTGCAATGTGCTAATAATAATTTGTCTGTATTGGCAAGCTGGCAAGCTTTAGGGAACTAAAGAATCTGTTACTTCCTTTAAACTCAAAGCATTTATCCATAGGGCCTATGTGATAAGCTTTGTACTTATAATGCTATTCTTTGTACAACTGATAATGCTATTCTTTGTACAAAGGCAAAAGGCAGGGAGGGGGATATTAACCTTGCAATATTCAGGAAAGTGCTTTCATTTGCTGCATTGGATTATATTTTCAGGGCACGTGCAGGTGAGCAGAAGGGCAAACAGTGGTCTCAGGAGCATCCCAAGCTGTGTGACTTACTGACTTAAGGTTAATGTGGAAGACAGGACCTGATACACTGCTACTCAATGCATATACCATGTAAATAAGTCCTTGAAAAGTTACATTTATGTGTTGGAAAGGTGAGAATTGGACCTCTATTAAGAGCAGTAGTATTGTAGGTTCTTCCTGTGTTATGTAGGATACTGGAGTGCTGTAATAATCTTCAGGACTGTTTTTCAAAGGTGGTTCCCGTGAACATTATGAGAAGGTTGAGAATACTGTGGAGTACTTTGTCCCAAATAGGGTGGGAATGGTAAGTTGCTGGCCTTCATACTAAGACTAAGGCTTAGGATGATGGAGTCTCTCCTTTATTTCCAGTTCGTGACATTGATTTGTTGCTGTAGAAAAGTCTTGTAATCATGGTTGCATTTTAAATAGGTCTTTTTAAAGGACCAAAAAAGGGATAGGAATGTTATCTGCTCTCATAAATGAGCAGTGCCTGTTGCAGGTGGTTGCTTTTGTAGGATGTCCTTCTTGAGATATATTAAAAAAAAATAAATATATATATATATAGATAATGCAGATATATATTTAAAAAAAAAGTTAGAACAAACTCATGGGATCAGCTTGACTGTTTAGAAGGCACTTCTGCCGATTTGTGGTATTATAATTGGAAGGTCATTCCTGCTGTTCCCTTCTGCGCCTCAGTAGCTCTTCAACAAGGAGTCATGTGCTGGCCTTTGGGGATAGTCCTGGTGGACAGAGGAGCAGGAGGAAATGCCTGCTTGATTGTTACCTGCATTGAGTGATCCTGTTGTCATGAGGAGGTGCTGGTCTGCTGAAACGTAGGAGTACTGCTAAATTCCCCAGGGAAAAAGGATAAGAGGAGCCTTCAAATGTGAGACAAATATCTCTGACACGTGGCTGTTAAATAATTAATTTCCCCAAGGGGTTTGAAAAGAGCATTTCAAAACACTGACTACTGCAGATCTGTGTGTGTGTGTGTTAAACCCCGTGTACTTGGGAGGCTGGCTTTGTTCCATGTGCTGTGTAACTTGGAGAGAAGGGACTGTTTTGGAGGCAGATTGCGTAGAGATAAAAGATAGAAAAAAGCTGTGAAATGAAATGTTGGAAATGTGCAGTTGGTTTTTTCAGAAGGGTGGGTTGCTTTTAACTTTCAGTATGGAGGTAGTTTAAAAGGAACAGTGGCTAAAGAAAGGAACAAAATTTGTTTCTGTATTGCTCCACCTTCCTGTCTCAGGACTGCACTAGAGAACGCGGTATCAATTGAAACCTCCTGTTTCAAGAATACATATGTTGACTTAAAATACCTTCTTCACCTGAAGAAAAACAGTGTTTTACATTTTGTGGGCATTATTATTAGAAAGAGAGAATTTACTTCGTTAAAATTGAATGATCAGTGTGCATTTTGAGAGGGAGGGCAGTATGGGAATGGGAACTGGAGGGAAGCTGGGAATTAAGGTGGTGTGCCAGTACACCTGCAGTGACCAGAAGGGTCCTGTGCAAGGGTTCTGCCCAGATCAGAACTGCTTCCTCAAATACTAGAGGCGTGCCTTAATGTACAGGTTGTAACCACAACTTCTCAGTTCCTATCTATCATAGCCCCTCTGAGGATCTGAAAGGCTCTGACTTTCAGGATGCGTTGAAGGCTTGTACATTTAAGATCTTGCATTAAATCTGATTCTGATCTTGGTTCCCAAAGCAATTACAGCTTGTCTGTATTACAGGAATGCAAGCTTGGCCGTATTAAACTGTAGTTTATCTCATTTGGTATGTTTCATCTGAGAAAACATTGATGACATCCCATCAAAAAGGGTGTAAGGCTTTTTATAAATGTTGTCTTCATTCTGCTAGAAAATGAAATGGATTGTATTCATGGACCTGAGGCACAGCAAACACCAGAACTATTGTGTAATCTTGGCCTTCAAAATTACAGCCATAGTGTTTCAATAAAGCATCATGGTTTTTACTTATTACGCTAATCAGTTTACGTGCAGGTTTTAATTCTATGACTAAGCAAGCACTGAGGTTAAATTGCCAAGAAAATCAAACCACAGATAAAGCTTTAGCTTTTAATAGCTGTGATGAGTCTAATTCTTATTTTGTGTAACTCAGCATGGTGTAACAGTGACGACACTGGAGTCAAGGACTACTTTTCATGCCACTTAAGGATCTGGCCAACTTAAGTAAAGGTCTGTATCTTGAGGAGGAGAGGGGATATGGGAAAAAAAATAATATCTGTACCATCAGTTTTCAGGAACTAATGCTTGCTTATGACTAATGCAAAAATCACATTCAGGTTGAAATTTCATTTGATTCTTATAGTGTACAGAATCAGCTGTAGGATTATCGTTGGCTGGTTTGGTTTTTAACTGCAAAACATACTAATCTCTTTCTGAATTTGTGATTTTTATCCTGAAATTATGTTGAGAAATTACTAGGTGTTGGGAAGAGGTGGTTGTTAATCACTTTAAAGTGATAGTTTTGTTTGTACATTAGTATTCCAAAGGGCATATTTATGAAGTGTTCCTTTTAGCAGCATATTCTTCTTTGCCAGTCACAGGTTACATTTACGTAGAGCTTGCCTTTGAGCTTGGCTTTCATCAGCTTGTGCGTGCCTTGTACTCTATAAAAGGATACTGCCTTGTGTGTTTACCTGGGGACTGTTTCTCTGCACCACGTGCCCTGCCTTCACTCTCTGCATCTAAACAGTGAGCAATGACACATGGGCTCTGTAGCCAGCCTAGGGCTTCTTCTGTGCCTCCTCCCCAGGATGTTAAATGAAACCCTACTTTCTGTACACATTCCTTTTTGAACTGTGGGATTTTTTTAATGAATGGCCCACTCTGGTTTGGAAATTGAAATGTGTTTTAAAACAGACCTTTGAGTCTTGTTTTACATTTAATTTTCCTTTGCTGCTTGGCTATTTTTTCTTAGCTAAAAGCAGAGAAAGATTTCCTCTTCTGATTTGGGGCTGACCCCTTGATTTGGACCTTCTGTAGAAGAAGCTCTAATCCTTCCTGTTCATCATTCTCTGTAAGTAGATGTACCTCTTGCACAAAGTTCATAAATCAAAATCTTCCTGGCTAAACTTGCTTGCTTGGCCCACTGCTGTACTGTGTCAAGGAGTGATTTGATGCACTACAACATATGGATTTAGAGGACTCTGGGTAAGATCTTCCTTCTTGAAGCCTCTGTGCAAGCTTCATCCCACAGAGCCAGGCTGTTGGAGGAGCCTTTGCATGCCATCTGGTTGGTGCATTGTCCTCTGCTGCGGTGCTGTTTTCTCACAAGCTGCTCAGTCAAACCCTTGGCAGTCAGAAAAAAAAAATAATGGAATGGTACTCACAGTAACCTAGTGCTGATGAGCAATTTCTGTCCTTCAACTGAACTTGCTGTCATTGAATCTTCCACTCCTGTCAGGCTACATGGCAAGTCCAGTTCTGAGTTGAAAGAGCTGAACTGGTAAAAAATCACACAGTTTTCAAGTAACGGGCCCACAGTGAGAGGGAACTGGAGTACTTCTAGGTTCTTCCTGTCCCTTCTTGGTTCGGTTGTGGTGCAAGCTGTTGCAAAGACATTGAAGCAGCAGAGTTTATAACACAGGAAGGTTATTGTCTAAGCCTTCAAATAATGTTGGTGAAGTAAAATGCTAAATAATGTTTATTTGCACTGGCTTTCTGCTTTCCAGCTTTTAGGCAAGAGTTTTAGAGAAGATCCAAATGGCCTGCACAGATCCTCAAAGACCTCAGGCACAGTCCCAGCTGGCAACCTAACAACTCCGCAGTCTGCCATTGTTGGGTCTGGAACAGCAAACGGAACTGAACTGGGGCTATTACTGTCCCTCTCTTAATTTCAAGTGGCTGAAGTCCCCTCAGAAGTCTAGATGACCATCAGGAAGGGTTGATCTTAAAAGGCTGTACATTTTCCTAATGCAAAGGGAAAATGTTAGCCTGCGTGATTTAAAACAGAGTATTTCAGTAGTGTATATGGCCTACAGGATGCAAAGAAGATACCTTTGTCTACGTCACCTTGTGAACTGATAAACATTTCATCCAAGTCAGGGAGTCACATGGGCCCTATGTATCTTTATTTTTGAGAAAATTGGGGCAATAAAGATAATTCAGAAAGGAATTCAAGGAAATCACTGACATTTGCAATAGGCTGCCTTTTTTGTTCTAGGATTTCTGTAGGGTTTTAATCGGTTTGCTATAGGACAAAATACTGGTACCTGATACACTCTGTAATACTGTATCCCCTGCTTAAATCTTGAAGTCTTTCCTGTTTGTTTTTTGTTTGTTGTTT
>VZRU01017022.1:23461-52032 GCA_013398155.1 Pedionomus torquatus | reverse complement strand
CAGGCGGGGGCTGCAGGAACTACACAACCCGCCAGGCAGCGCGCCCGGCAGTCTCGCTGGCGCAACCCGCACCCTCGCACGGCCGCGGCCCCGCGGAGAGAGCGCCGTTAGGGGCGGCGGGGGGCGGCGGTTGAGGAAGGATGGTTTTACCCGGGACTCTGCCGGAGCACTAGAGCTTTCTGTTGGGCAAAGGGGTCTGCGACGCTGTTCTGATGCAATGGTGGGATCTATGGCTCCTCTGGTGGCACCGCGGCGCTGCGAAATCAGTTCTATCCGTTGCAATTAAGTTTGCAGGATCTGGACATGGGAGGATCTAGCACGTACGTGTAAACTGTGCCTGCTCCTCGGCGTTTTTCCTGACCACATCTCTCGCTCGTGTGCTCCGACGACAGAACACCCCGACCCTCAGCATCGGCATCCCTCTCGCTTTGGGGAGATAAGGACTCTCGCTTTGGGAGCTGCCGGGGAGAACATGCACCGTTTTGTCTCGGTTGCTAAGCAAACTGCGGCAAACCTGGGCTGCAAAGGGCCGGGGGGCTGCCGAAGCGGAAGGAAAGACATGGCTTTGCGCTGCGCCGCTTGGCTGGCGGCGGGGCGGCCGCAGCCGCGGTGTCCTCGGCTCCCGGCGGCGGGGCGGGAGGGGCCGGTGCGGCGGAGCAGCGCTGCCAAGGCCTCCGCGGTGAAGATCACCGAGAAGGCGAGCCGGGAGAAGATCCTGACGCTGGAGTCCATGAACCCCCAAGTGAAGGCGGTGGAGTATGCAGTGCGGGGCCCCATCGTCCTTAAAGCCGGCGAGATCGAGAAGGANNCTGAGCCGCGACCCTGTAGAAGCCTCGGGAAAGCGGGCGGCCGGGGGAGGCGGCGCTACCGGCACCGCGCCTCGTACCGAGTTAGAAACTCGCAGACCATGAGCATCTTTTTTTTCCCTCCCCATCACTGCCCGAAGCCGCGGCCGGACGCGCTCTCCCCGCGGAGCCGCCCCCCGACCCCGCCCTGCCCGCCCCGGGCCCCGCTCCGGTCCGCTGCGGGACACCCCCTCGCTCGTCCCCCTTCACACGGGAGGCGGGAGAGGCAGAAAACAAAGAAACCCGCCCTCTGGCTACTGTTTATCTGGTGTCACTCATTGCGTAAGGCAAATACAGTATACCCCCATAAAGCGGCGTTTACATTTCTTCGGCCACTTTGACCCTTTGCTGCAATCCCATGTCCTTTCTGTTATACAAGAGGGTGACTGACCGGCTTTCATCATACTGATAGAGCCTTTAAAAGGTGGATGAGGATGTCGGAGATACTGCCTTGGCCGGGGCAGGGAGACACCTCGGAACCAGGAGGTCTCCTAAAGAGGGAAGACCAGGGGACCCAGCTCTCCCCAGGGTCATCCAGCATTCTTCTGCGTCTTAGCTATCCCACAGCTGAGCAGATTAATACTCTCTGAGATGACCACTGGTACTCTGCTTCTCTCTCTCTCTTTTTTTTTTTAATGGCATGAGTTTAAGTACGTATGGACAATAAGCCTTCAGAGCACAAACACCCAGTTAACACTGCTCAAAGTTTTAGGTGGTTAGTACTTCTAGGGCAATAAACCCTGATACAAGATACCACTGAGAGTCTGGGCCAAAATGTACTAAGTAAAGCATCCATATCGGTTAGCACTCACATTTTGTTCTTTCTGATTTTCTCTTATTCCTTAGCTTAGTATTAAGATTTAGCATTGAAAAAAACACAAACCTGTAGCAATTCAGGTGTGGCTTTTTGCTTCTACTGTTCCCATCACAGCCTCCCCTGTCAGCAGCAGGGAGGACTTGCTTATTTTTGAGTAAAGCATCTGACATAGTTACTCTTCTGTGATTTCAAATATTATTCCCTGCCTTCATTGCTTTAGAAAGTCTTGCTGATACCTTATTACAGGTGCTGCAAGGCCAGTTTGATTAGTATGTGTAAAGTGCTTTGAACAAAAACAGTGCTATAACAATGCTAAGGAGAAGAGATTATTTTAGGTCTGTAGTCTTTGTGTTACTTGCTTTCCCTCGTTTTGGAAGCTGAAGCATCTTTTCAGTTCATATATTGCATACATCAATTACTTATGCCTAACTCAATAACTATTAAAAGCAACTTCTTGTTTAGAATGCTACTTAAAAATTTCAGTGGTGATGGAGATTTATTTCAGAAGATTTGATTGATTTCTGCCTTAAAACTTGTTTATAAAGCTGACATCGACTTTATGCACCTAGGTTCTCTAGAGAGTAAATTTTCCAGAGTATAAAGTCTTCCAGTGTTCTCACTAAGTATGTTTGTTTTCAAGTAAATGTCACAGGGCAGGAGGTATTACTTGACAAAACAAATATAATACGATCTCCACTAACTCCTCCCAACTCCCCTGCTTACTTCAATTACCAGCTCAGTCACAGGCAGAATAATCCACTTCTTAAAAATGCACGAGCAACTAATTGCCAATTGTTTTATTCAAAGGTTGTTATGGCAGTTTTGTGCCCACTTACATGGCATTTTCCATTTAAAAGATTATTTTTTTTTCTTGAATCAGTCTCATGGAATATTATCAATGGCTACCAGCAGTCATAGGCATGTGACTATGCTCTTAAGATGACTAAAGCAAACAAAAACTTCCCTGTTGGCAGGGAAGGAGGACAGCGTTACTGCAAAAGTTGGGACAATGTGTCTGCAGAGAACACTAATCAACTTAAGGAAGCAGCTGAAAGACTTTATTTTCTTCCACACATTTCAAGTTACTCATTCCTTTTTGCCTTTCTGATAAAAATACTGTTGTTCCTTCTACTGTTTAGTCAAACTGTCTGATAAATTATACAGCTTTGAGTAGTATCTGGGTTCCTCTATTTTTGGTCTAAAATTGGCTTCTGTGTGAGCACAGGTCAATGGTACTTCTTTGTTTACTTTTAATTAAAACCAGACAACTACTTTTTTCATCATTCTCAACCTTAGCTCACAGAGTTAGTTCAAGCACAGCCAGCAGAATTAACAGTGCCTCATAAAGAAAAGAGGCTGAACTGGCTGTCAGAGAAAGATGGTGGCCCACAGCATCTCTAGGTCCATGGCTGTCCTTTATGGATAGCAGAAGGGTTGCCCTGTAGCAACTCTGCTACATATGGAAGCATATGGATCTTCTTTTCCCTTTGGGAAAGGACTGAAAGGATGGACTCCATAGGCTGACATGGAAGTGCTGCACTGGCTGGCGGCAGCAGGAGCAGGCAGAGGTGCAGCAATGATACACCTCCTAGTAAAACTGTGGTTTCCCTATTCTGCTAAGATGCCTTTGGGTCACGTTTCTAAACTAAAAAGCATCTTAAATGGAGACATTGTCTACTCAGATGCAACAGAAGCTCTCCCTGTTTAACCTTGGTTGAATTAAGTTAGACTTCATACTTGTGTAACTTATGCAGCTTGTTGCTCGACTATAAAATAGCTACTTGAAGCTGTTTGCACAATGTAGGCTTTCATCTTCTCTGAGTTTTGTTCTGCTGTCTCAGATTCTGAATAGCAGTTCCTCTGTTATTCTATCTGGCACTTCCTTCTTTTGTATATTAACTGCAAATGATTACAACAGGAGCTCTAACTCCACAGTGCACATAGAGATAAGGACTAAAATGTTACTTGAGAAGTTTCTGACTAGGCAAATGGGGGGACAGTTCTTTAAAAAATAAATAAACACAAGGCATTAATTTCAGCAAATGTGCTCAGGATTAAGGCAATGTAAGTGACAAATTAGAATATTCTATTAAAGCAGAATAAGATTGATTGCTCAGGAGTACACATGGGGCATGCTGGACTTGGACTTGGATCTACATCATCTCTTCCCAGCTGGAAATCTTTATGCAAAATCACTTACTTGAATCACTTCTCGGAATTTCTTTATTTATTTATTATAATTTTGAAATTGCACCGTACTTCAAAAGTGAAAATTTGATTTCTCTTCCCCTCTGCCATTATTAATGGTAATAATCAGCTGATTCTGGCTTACTAAGGTGAGAAAAAGGAGAAAGAACTGCCTTCAGCTATTTTCCCTGGTGTTTCTGGAAATGTTTTACAGCAAGGGAGAGCACAGGTATATTTTAATACATTATTATATTCTCAATAGAACAGAACCAAGATTTTTTCCCTATCCCCTTTTTGTTAGACTTGCTAACAGATGGCCACCTTATCAAGTGTTGACTTAAGTTACTTTTTTTTGTTGACTTAAATTACTGTTTTTGTTGACTTAAATTTAAGCCTGAACATGAATTAAATGCAAGAATAATGTAATCTTTGGACAGGGCCCTTCTCTTTACTTAATCAGTACTAACAAGCTAGTTTTATTTTACAAAGGCGGCACACATACTTGATTTGTTACTTTGCATTCATGCCAATTTTAACTGACTTTGTTATGGAAAGTCCCTTCACATTTGTTACTCTGACATCTCTCTCCACTTACCCTCTCCTTTTCCCCCCATTTCCTGCTCAGGTTTTACATAATGTCAAGTTCTATGCCAGGTTCAGTTGGCTTACACATACTTGCAAAGTACTTGCTTAATAAATAGCATTTTAGGATCTACAAGTCAACACACGTAAGGTTAGAAACTGTGCCTGGCATAGTGCAAGTCACACAACATTGGATCCCTGTCCAAAACGTTCAAGTTACTGAAAGAGAACTGCAGAGCAGAAAGGGGTGGAGGGATGGTAAGCAGAGATATAGCCCCTAGAAAGTTCCTTCCCATCAGTGCAGGTGGTTAGCACATTCCCGCACTGCGTCTGGAACTATGTGCCTTCGATGGCAATACCCGGTCTCTGCACATTGAAACCCATTTTTTTTTTCTCAACAGCCCCTGTAGTCTGACTTACTTTTACAGTAAAAGTTGTACACTCATCTCCCGTGCCCATTTTTCCATTTGCATAACTATTGCAAATAGGTTCCTGTTGCATGTTTGTTTTTCAAATCATTGGTTCACTCCCTACATTTTATTTAGATAATAAGACTACCCAAATCTCTTTTACTTATGTAGTTATAATCTCAGGCGGCTTCTCCTGCTAAAGTATTTCAGTTAAAAGACTGTCGAGCTTTTCTTCCTTATTTTATTTTACTAATTCTCCAGGCTTTTAAATCAAACAGAAAAAATTCTGACTTAGAATCCAGCAGACTGAATTGTAAATGTGAGTTGACTGTGTCCCTGAGAGTTGTGGAATGATAGAACAGAGTTTAGACAATGCCATGCAGAAATACAATTTGACATGCCAAGAAAAAGATACAAGATTGACTGGTACACCCAGTAATGAAAGATGTTAAGCTTAAATTGCCATCCTATAATTTTCTGCTTTGAATACGTGACTGTGTGCACAGTAAGAAACTATCTTCCAGGCAAGAGCATTTGACCTCATTAAGACAGAACTGTTGTTCCTCAGTTGCCTGTACATGTTGCATACGGAAGCAAATCTGTAATAAAAGCCATGGCTTTTTAACAGGGCGACAACTACTGCAGATGAAGATGAAAGAAAATCAGTTTTAAGAGTACTATTGCCAGAATCATGTGTTCAGAAGCACACAGTCCACAAGATTTAGTTATTTGATCTTTACTTGTTGAACAGAGTAGCAAAACAGGTCTTCAGGTTAGAAGGGTCCTAATGTCTGATCTCCTTCTAATCAACACTATTTTCATCCTGTCATTTACAGGCAAAACCTAGGGCTTTATTCATATAGGCAAAATTTCTGAATGCAAATGCACTGTGAACAATGTATAAGGCAAAAAGAACTTGAGGACAACTCCTGTTCTGTAATCCCTGAATCAGATCTGCCAATTAAGGGTCAGCCCCACTGATTTTCTCATCTAATATTACAGGGCATGCAAGTCATCACTGCCATTTCAAGTCAAAATCCAGAATCTGCCTTCTCCTTCCTTCCAACAAGAGTTCATGTCAGCTTGAATTAAACATGCATAACACAAAGCCTTACTCTGTGGTAAGCAGGTCAGGTTTATTTTTCTGTTGTGAGCTGTTTTAATAAAAAGACTGGAATGCTAATTCAGGCCTTCAAGTTCCCATTAGTTAAGGACCTCTGGGCAGTGCTTTCTTGGCCCTTTGAGAGAAAAGGCAAGCAAGTAATTTGGCTACTACAGCATAGATCTTAACTATGCTGAAATGTTTGGTTTTGCCAGCTGTCTTGTTATACAGCTTGTTTGTGCAAGTCACAGCAAAACCAGACTCGATTTGTGTGAAGGAAAATAGCACAATGTTCCATACTGTGATGTTATTGCCTGATAACCATCAAGAGGAGGCACAAAGCAATGGCAACGAACATGAAACCAAGAGGAGCAGCCATGAGTGGGCAAATTCTGAAATTCAGAAACAGTTGAGATACCATGTTGCTCTTCTGGGATTAAAAGCACCTCAATTTTCATGGCTTCCTCAAGAGAACCCTTTTCAATTCTTTCCTGTCACCATTACCAAATCCAAATCACAAAAGCCTCTTTACAGACTGAGGGGTTTCTTCTGGAATTTGCTGAAGACTTTAGCAAAGACAGCTGTAGGTCAGTCTGCACCCTTTCTTTAGGCAGAGTGTGATTTTGCAATTTGCCAGCATTCTTACATGGCACCATTGTAAAGGGAACCTCCAGGCATACGAAAACTAAACCCAGACAAACCACCTTCTGGCAGTGCAGAAGATATCCCTTCATGTTCCTTTGGGATATCCCTTCTTTGGGATAGTGTATGTTCTGGCATCATATTGTTTCTTTGATCAAATAAGTACCCCAACACTTCTTGCAAGTTGACTTTCTCCTTGAGAGACAGCTCATCAATTCATACTTTAGTCCTTACTTGGTGGGTTTCTTGAGGCTGTGGGGATGTCTAGGGGAAGAGGAAGCTTCTCCAAACCCAGTTAACTACATTAAGATTGTATTGACTCTGCACCAAGGAATTCTGGTTCACATATGAAAATCCCTTCTCCCAACTTCATGTGGTACTTAGAATACTGATACAGTTGTTAAGAATGATCCTGTCTGACCTGCTTCAAGGTTTCAGACAGTTTTCATCTGGTCTCTTAGAAGACTGCATATCTTCTGAGAAGAGCAGGTGACAGAAGTAACTGCTGAAGAAGCTAATTTCCAAAGAGCTTATTCCAAATCTGGGAAGATTCTTTTATTCCATTAAAATCCTTTCATTATCCAGAAGACAGTAATTGGAAAAAAAAAATGCATTTTTTTTATTTTCTGCTTTATATATGAATTTGAAAGTGCAAGACATTTTTTTCAGCTTTAAAAATGGCTACTACAATTAGTCCCTTTGCTAACAATTTCAAAAGAATGGCAGAAGACCAGCTTTGTTCCCAAGATAAAATGAATCATGTTGTTAGAACGGTGGGAGGTGCCACCAAAGGCTGTAGAGGTGGTTGTTTTGTAGGGCTGGGGCTTGGTTTTCCTCCTTGATGTGGTTCGTACCCTCTTCAGTAGACACAAGTATCAATCTGGCACTTACTGCTCTTGAGTTTGTTATTAGAGCTCCTGTTCTGCAAGCCTCCCTTTTCCAAATCTCTCCCTGCTGGCAGAGGCGAGTTACAATCCAGTCGGACTGCTTCTCAAACACACCTTGAAAGCCTGCCTGTACTGAGACTATGAGAGAGAGAATGAGACACAGAGAATATGAGAAAGAGAGAACCAGGTGGAGGGGCAGGTCTGCATCACCCGAAGAGAGCAAAACAATTCCCATGGCCTAATTTCTGCCCCTTTTGTATGTTCCTTGGTTTACCAGGGACGTAAATTGTCTCAGCACGGGCACGTTGCTGACATGGTCAAAGACTGCTTAGCCTTTTGCAGTGAAATAAATCTAGCCCTAACAAACTATGTCCTGTTGCAACACTTTTCCTGGTGTTCAACAACCTGATCTTGAGGTTATCAACGTCACATTCACACTTCTTCTTTTCATACGGATTTTTTCATAGACCTTCCAGAAAGTATTTGACACTGATCTTCCCCTGGATGCCCATGCACAGCAGTGCCATCACCACAGGAGAAATCTTGACACAAGTAACCAGTGACTAATGCAATTCTGCCTTGGATTTAAGTAGAATTCCACCTGGAACTCATTGGCAGAGTCATAGGCACTGTCTAGACTTCCCCTGATGCCAGCTTCTGATATTCTTGCTTTAAAACTTCACTAGCATTTGACACTTGTTCTTGCCTGCTACTGTTTCACATTCATTCTTTCTGAATTGCTAAGATGGGACTTTTTGTTCTGGAGGAATCAAAACTAAATCTGAACAACTTCTGATATTCCTTCTTTCTCTAGAAAGACCAGAAATCAAGTAGTAATAGGAAAAGATGAGAAAAAAATAAGTAGTCATAATTAGGAGGGGATACAGTGAATCTTGTGAAGACAATGCAAAACAAGTGCCGAACAGTGTGTACAATAAAGAAAATCTAATTGTTCTGTGTCTGCCAGGATTTTAGAAGAAGATAACTGTTCCGTGTGTTTTGCTACGTTCTCCAGATCAGTTGTTTTAGTAAAAGGTAGTGTGGAGCTTATGGAGCAGGTGACGATTGTATACGCACAGTTGATGCCCCAAGGCAATGATGGCGTAAACACTGAGTTTGGCAGGGGCAGAGATCTGGACAGTATCACTGCTAACAAGCTACAACATTGTTTACAATAAACCTGACAGAGACACCAAAAAGGCCTATTACCTTGGTTGCAAAGTCTGTGCCACTACAAAACTCCAAAGCTACCCCTCAGCATTTCACTAACTCAAGAAGCAACTATTTTTTAGTGCAGACCACAGTAGTATTTGTGCAAAAGCCATCCAATTTGTCTAACATAAATATATTTGTGGTTTATGGGGTTTTGTTTGTTGTGTTTTTAATCTGGAAAAGTAAGGTATTTCTGTTTTACCTTACTGCTAAGAACTGCTATGTTTTTTCAGACTGCCTAACTTAAGGCATCCCTTATTCTTTAACACATTTGTGTTACTATTCAAAGCCAGCGAGGCTGATTCAGTTTGCTGTAAAAAGGGCCAAATTCAATCAAAATCTGTGGCAATTTGTCTTAACTTCACACAAACAAAATTTACCCTCTGTCCACATGTATCTTTCTTTTCCTGCTCATTTGTAAATTAGAATGAAACAATGTTGTTTTATCAGTGGACCCCAGGTAGCTTGTGGAGAACCTATTTATAGCTGTTCGCATTTCCCATAAATTGCTAAACTTCAGCCTCAGATTCCTGTAATCTTTATCTGGCATCCCTATTCCTAATTCTTTATTTAAGGTTGAAATGCAATTCTTATTCAGGCACTCAGTTAGACCAGGAAACATGAAAGCAAATGACCTGATGGAGTCAGTGTGTCCCTTTCAATTACTTTAAGTGATTTTTTTTCAATTCCTGCTAAATGTAAGGCCATATAAAAGTGACCCTTTTGAGTCAGGATCACGTAAGTCCAATCGTCCTGTTCTAATGTGATTTCTAACTACCTGTTTAATTTAACTTGCCTGTTAACCTAAATGCTATCAGTTACATGATGGACCAGATCTGTCATGAGGATTTGAATCACATTATCACATAAGGCCTCAACCACATTATGCAGCTGTAAACCTCCAAATCTTGGCGTACCTGGGATTTTATATCCCTGATGGCTACTGACATTTCATTGTTATCATCACATAGGTAACAGTGGTCTAACATTGAAGTCCAACATATGGTAGAAAGGCAAAAATTAGTTAAGGCTTTCCAGCCATATATTCTATATCCAAAACCAGTAGCTTGTTGTAAATACATGGGCCAGGAAGAGGCTTTGTGAGTTCAGTCCACAGCCAGAGGAGGTTGCTATATGTAATTTTGTACAGAAAACAAATAGGTCTAATTTTGCAGTTCATTACTCCATATCAAAATTCTGTCACTGTTAGAAAGCCTTCCTACTGTCTCTCATACTTAAATATACATTAGGAAAGCTATGAATTTTTTTTTGCCAACTCGTTTATTCTTCTTGTAATATTGGCCTTTACTTTCAGTTAATCTTTTTTATTTAAATCAACGGTGTATTTTTTCTGCCAGTCAGTTTCTTGCCTTTTTGCACTTATTTTATTTTGCTTTTTAAAGAGCTGTGATTGCTAATCAACATTCATCAACTGTTCTCATAATATATTCAGTTCATCACAGGAAAAATGGCTGTCTGTTCAGATTTCAGAGATCAGGAAGCTTTTAAATATTCATGGTGATTATTTAGCACTTCTGTTTATCATATAGAGCCTCACTACAATATACTTTGTAAAACATCTATATATGGAAAAGTGGGGTCATTCCACAATGAATATTTAATCTAAATAGAAAATAAATAAACAAACCGTATCTTTAATCTCTTTATTCTAAAAAGTACTAAAGGTTTTGAGGTTTCTTTTGTTGGTGGATTTTTCAAGTGCCCTCAAATCTTTTTAGTTTCTCGACCGATCCATCCCTCCCTTACATGTATCAAATAAGTTGCTCCAATATTGACAGTTCAAAATGCCTCTTTTTCCTCCCTTCTATTTCAGTGTGTAGTTTCCAGGCAAGTCATTCTCTTACTTGTAGCTAGCACACAAAAAAAGCCAGCCTATCAATTAAAATTGTGTCACAGTCAGCACCATTCCTGTAAAGCATTTAAGATTTACTGGCAGTATTGTATAAGAAACGCATTAAGCTTTACATTAAATACTGTATCTGTGCTGAGATAGGGCACTATTTAGTTACAACCATATGACAGATACCAAAAAGGAAGAATTCCTTATCATCTACTTCAGCCCTAATGATATATCACGATTTATCTGTTTTTAGGGAATCAAAAAACCTTTTACTGAGGTAATTAAAGCAAACATTGGAGATGCACATGCAATGGGACAGAGGCCAATCACCTTCCTCCGTCAGGTAAGAATATTATAAAATATTATTCTTGATTTTTTATTAGATTACTAAGAATCCCTTAAAAACTGACGTGTGTATTAGTATAAATGAAGGTACACTTGGACTTAAAATAGTTCCATTGTAAAGAATTACAAATTTTGATTTCTGAGACAAAGTCCTATACCTTGCTTGATGAGTGCCCTCTTTCAACACAGTAATTTTCCTTACTTTTCAGATCGTTCCCCATCTCCCACCGCTTCTTCTATGTTATCGGTCAGCACACGCATTATCAATAATGCACTTCAAAAGAGAAAGTGCTTGTCCTCAAAACAGAGAGCAAATGCCTGTCTTCCTCTGACAGCGTACTTTAAGATCTGCAGGCAGTTGGGTACAGCTAGTCATACCGTTGCTGATTTTATACATTTTACCCCTGGGGAAGGTAATCGGTTGGTCAACTTTTAGGAAAGACTACACCAGAATCCACATTTGTGTATTATTCCTAAAGCACAATCAATGTTTAAAACTAGCATTACGTTATTTACTGTGCATCCCCTATGCACACACATAAAATCCTCAGTCGACAATAAGGTAAATTCAGAGAGTTCCAGGACAAACTGAAGCCATATCAAACTGGGCATCCAAGCGATGAGTTTATAAAACTGAGCTACACAGCAAATGAGAAAGACCAGAGCTACTTCCAAATTATTCAGATCCAATGGGAAATCCTTTCTCCCCATGGCTGTGTGGCAACATGCATTAATTCTTTAGTCATTGTTCCACAACATGACAACAGCCTATCTATATTACAGCATGTAAGCTTAAATATGAGAGAGGAATTGGAACAAATTAAGCTGATGTCAAGCAAGACCTCTAGATTCTTTATGTCTTAGGTTTCTTCATAAACTTAATTCTGCAAGGTCATGTTTCTACTTTTACTATGTTCCATATCACCACTTCTTTTTAAATTAAATATTTCCCACAAATTCAAATTAATAATAACTGTAAGTTATTTTTAGGAAGGATTATTAGAACATGCAACTGGGACTTCAAAATTTTAACATATTTCTCAGTTCTGCTCCATAGTTAAACTCCTGATTTCTTATCAATAAAATGGGCTAGTAATACTCAAAAGAATGGAGGATATAGCTGTTTAGAGATAACATATGAATAATTAACTGTGGTTTACTGTGTTTGCACTTTGCATAGCTCACTTGGACTCCAGTCTTCCATCTGTAACACAAATAGTTAATAATTCTATAACTGTTTTATCAGCAGAACTTGGAACCTGGTAAGATTTCTTCACTTCTGTAAGCACTATCCTTAGAAAAACAACTGCAAACTCTTCATCAATAACCTTTGTTTTAAATTAGTCAGTATTTGTGGTCCAAGAGAAGTTAACAGTGATATTACCAACTTAGAATAACCATTGACAAGGGGCCAATTTATATTTCCTTGGCATTCCAGGTAGTGGCACTGTGTACATACCCGAACCTGTTGGACAGCCCAAGTTTTCCAGAAGATGCCAAAAAGCGAGCCAGACGGATCTTGCAGGGCTGTGGAGGAAACAGCTTAGGTAAGCATCCATTGCAGTTGTTCCTGTTGGTACTAGAATCAACAAAGGCAGTTTCAACATCTGCAGTGCTGAGATTTCTTAATAGTATTTTATATGATTACAAGTCAAATGGGAGATGGCCTAGAGCAAAACAACAGGGGGAGAGTTCACGGCGTGGCTTAATGAGATGCAGTGACTAATAGTGCAAATTTTTGATGAGACTTGTCACAGGAGAGGAAGATGAGGATTAGAGAGTTATGGAGCCCTCACTACAACAACATCAAGGGATAGCCCTAAACAGAATACTTAGCTTTTTTTATATATTAAAAAAGTAGCAGAGAATACTACTGAAGCCTTGCTACTGCTCCTATGACATCTGTTAATCCTGGGCTCTGAGAGCTGTGTCTCCTGCTAAATCTAGGTGGGGCTGTTTACAATTTTATCATCTCTAGATGTTTCTCTGCCAAGGAGTCTACTGTCCCTATAATGAAAGTATCAACAAACAATGTATGTCCATCTCCGCTGATCCAGTTCACAGTCCTGTATCTTAATCCTGAACCACCAGTCCAAGTATACTTGTCAGGATATGAACTAGGGTACCTAAATGATAATGCTCTGCAAAGGGAAAGCTGCACAGCTGAAAGATGGTAGTTTTTTATTTAGCCAAAATAATTTTAACTGAAGATGTCAAAGCCCTGTTTCTCCAAGGGAAAATAACCCTTAAAAGAACTGAAAAACTCTATTCTTCAACCACTGTTCCTGCAAGATTATACATATAATATACACATTAAGAAGTACAAAGTTTGCATATTCAGTGGAGAGGAAATGGAAGAGACAAATTCTTTATTATCTGGCAACCGTAGAGCCTAGTGGAAAATGCCACTTCAAATTTCTACTCTGCAGATAGTGTTACAGCTGCTGGGTACAGCAAAGGATCTGGCACACTTAATTACCTTCTGTCAGGTAGGTTAACAGTGACATCGCAGAGCATGTATTAGAATAGCTGGCATATTTCTTAATCTTTGTGACTGCAGTACCTATTTGCACTGGCATATATTGAGAGTAGGTGCTGTGAAACTTAATCAAATAAACAAAGCCTTATACAGAATGTATTTTATCTTCATCCTTTTTTTTTTCTTCCATTGGTTTTGTTTCTGTATGTAGAACATTACATTAATTCCTTTTCTGGCTTACTATGGAACAACGGTACTAGCCAGTCAGAGTGACTGAGGTCATGTCAGAGTTACTGAGGAAACATTTGAATTTTGCCTCAATCTCTCTTTGTAGTTTCAAGCTCAGGGACATCGTAGAGTTCTCAGAGTGCTGGGTCTTGGCCCCATGCTGGAATGAAATGAGAGGAATTCAGCCTTGCATGATATTTCAGAAATATGTTGACTCTGTACAAAATCCTCTTTTCATCAGAAGATCACATATTTCAAGTAATTTGTGTTAGCTCAGTAGCTGCTAAGGAAATAGGCCTGAAACAGTTGCAATACTCAAATAAGATGATCTTTCTGAATGTACCCTTTTTATTTCAGTGGATGAATTCAAGTTCTGTAAGTGGCTGGAGTCTAAATGATTTTTTTTCTTGATATGATATGTACCAAGAACATCTGTCCCTCTAAATTCCTGCAAACTAAAATCCCCGTAGATCTTACTGATCTGCTGCAGTGGTTTATGCCTTCTCTCCACCATCCCTGACCCCAGTATCATCTATTAGCCCCTTCTCTTGGCCTCAGTTGCTCATCAGCCTCCATCCAGCACTCCATAAACATGCAGCCTGAGGCACGTGGATGTGCAGCTGAATGGAAGTTACTCCCGTCATGTTGGTGGTGATCTGACAACTTACTGCTGTTCTCTTCATGGCTGAGAAGAAGAAATTAGCTTTCTTGGGAAAAAGGAAAGGTCAAAATCTGTTCTCTCTAGGTAGCTTCAAGTGCTGTGTTGTGTTCTGATAAAAGTCTATTTTCCAAAAATTTGTCAATCCAACATAGAAGTGGCTATACTACACATGGTCAAGCTATTCAAAGAGTTCTACTCTCATTTATACCAGCCTGTTTAAATATATTAATTGCAAAGTTAATATGAATGTCTTGACCTCTGGATATGAACTAGAATAACTTCACTTCCAATTACTGTTCATTTGGCAAAACCCTACTCATAGTATTGAGTCTTGCTATTCCCGGACCAAGTATGAAGGTTCAGATATACCCTCAACTTCTGTTGTGTTCAAACACTCTGGGATTCCTTTGACATCACTTAATTTGCCTGTGGGATAACTGTCATATCTTTCCAGGCAGCTGAAAAATTTAACCCTCTGCTACATATAAGAATATCTAATACATGCACATGCAGCTTTTTGGGTTGGATTTATTTATTTGCATCCCACAATGCAAAAAGATGGGTTCTAGTCAAAGCTATCAATTGAGTACAATTAAGTGTACAAGACCTGAAAATTGAATTCGGGTCTTCTGTATACTCTCACTGAGCCATGGGACTCAACCCTCAATGGAGAACAAGGCAGAACAACAGCTGAGGTTTGTTCTACTTTAACAGCAGCTTCCTCACTGTGGTCAGACTCATGTATAGACCTAATATAACTTTTAGTCCTGTAAAAGTAAATGCTTAGGACATCAGAGAACTTTGTGCCCTGAATTACCATTTTGTTCCATGCAATTGTGCAATACTTATAAAGGTTCTTTGTCCTTATAAATTATGCTTTCACAGAAGTATTATCAGGGAGAATACTAGTATATAACTGAGGGATGAAAGTTAAGTCAGGCGCAATTATTCCACACCACCCAACAAGCAAAGAAGATTGTGCAGCTTCATGACAGTGTTCTGAATTAGATATATGCTTGTCACTTCATTGTCCATCAGTTTTAGGCTTCATAACTTTAATCTATTCCTCACCTTGGCTTTGGCTTATTTTCATTCTTTCTTGTTGCACATGCTCCACAATGATGTAAATAGGCATCTATTATCTTATGTTATTTAATATTATTAGTTGTGCTCTGTGAACTGCACATGAGGCTTATAGATTGGGGGATCCTACATGTTTCTGCTGCAAGTAATTGAAAAGCAGTGGTGGGAGATGCTGGAGGGGGAGAGAGAAGCAGTTTAGGATTTATGGGGTTTCACACTGTGGGAGAAAAGGTATTCTATTATTTTCATATTGCAAATAGAAATCTTTTTTTTTGTCACAGATTTGAAGAAGTTATTTTCCTTCCTTTTGCACATGCTGCCTCTGTTCCCATTACTTAAATAGGTGTTGGTTGACATTGTGAAGACATTTTCAACATAAAGAAAGCAACCAGGAAACAATCAAAATAGAATTGCTGTCCCAGCTTGTAAAGTGGCCTTTAAATCCTACTTTTTACCAATATTATTTTTGTATTTTAGTAGTACCAACTGTATTTGTCTAATTCCAAATTAGTTTTCTTGCTCTATGAACAAAACAACTCCCTTTCCTACTCCTTACAAAACCCCACCAGTCCTGGGAATCCAAAGGCCTCATATATAATGTAAGCTGCTTCATACAATACTAGCTCAGGAGTTCTGCTAGCAAACAGGAAATCTGATGTTCATTGTTCCCAATTCTCACCTCATTCTCTGTTTTTCACAGGATCTTACAGTGCCAGTCAAGGTATAAACTGCATCCGTGAAGATGTTGCATCATATATTGAAAGAAGAGATGGAGGAGTTCCTGCAGATCCAGATAACATATATCTTACCACGGGGGCAAGCGATGGTATTGCTGTAAGTGCTAAAATGAAACCTGTCCCTTCTTGGTATGAACTATAATTTACCAGTTACCTTTGGAAATACAGATCTCTGTTGAACATCTAGTCTCACAAACTCCTGTGAGTTTGATCTAACAGATACTGCAGTCACAGCAAGTGGATATCTAACGTACACAATTACATGGATGTAAGAGGCCAGCTGAGAAACAGGCACATAAAGACAAAGTCTCCTAACATACACTCACTTGTACTTTTTGCAAAGGTAGTGTAAACTACATAGGTGCCTAAATATAAATTTAGGAGATTCAGACTAAGTAATAGTGTCCTCAGTGGTTAAGATACATAAGCACTGAAGATTAGAGGGTATGAATCAGTGGCAGAGAAAAGAGGGAATGACCTTGGAGGCGAGAAGACTGAGCAGCTCTTCTTTGTAGTAAACTCTCTGCTAGTGCAGATTAACACCACTGAAAATCCCAAAGAGCTATTTCAGTAGCCAGCTCATTTGGAAAAAAACTTGTAAATCAAGGTTCAACAATGGTTCTCAGTTAAGACAGAAATAACTGTCTATTAGGTTTTTCCTTTACACAGAATGTAACTGATCATACAACAACCAGCAGCTTTGCTATTAATGAGGCAGCATTTTATAGCTTGTTCATAAAAGGTGTTTTTTTAAATGACATCTAGTGGCAGAGTTCAGAACGACAATGTTCTGACAAGCGATTCCACAGATGTCTTCAGTGAACTGGCTTTCCAGAGTTTATCATGCCAAGCGTTGCACTGGCAGCTTGTCAGGAATGGCAGCATGGCATATCGAATCTGTACAGTGCTTATTTGATTCCACCAGTGAGAAAAAGTCATCGGTACAAAGAGACTCATTATTTGGTACTTCCAAGGATAAAACAACTATTCTTTCATACCTTGGGAGGGGGGGCAGGGCAGGGGGTGTCAAAGAGTTTTTAAATCTGCATTTGGTCCTGATAATACATTTTGGATGCTCGGTGCTTTTTAAAATAGTGTTGGATACAATATTGCATTGATTATAAATCATGAGCTTAGCAGCTGATTTAGTATGTGATGAGAGGCACAGAAAGACAGATTTTGTTCTAGACCCATGCAGAAACTGAAAGGATGCTGCTGTTATACCTGAAGAGATATTTTTGGTTTTACACTATCAATTACATGATTGATCAGGTTGCCTGCTTTGATTGCACCTGTACCTCAGAGTGAAGTACAAGCAAGAAATCGCTTCCTGCACCAAATGCACTCTTTAATTTAATTCATGTGTAGAAAGCCTAGACACACAGACACACAGCTGCTGGGCACAGGTAAATCCTCTGGACTGACTTTAGCACAAGCATTGCATTTCTCTGGTCTTGTGGGCATAAACTACATGTGATACATCAGATTTTGATCCCACAGGCACTCAGACTTTTGGTCTGCTACTTGAAAACGAAAACATAATGCAAGGCTCTAGCTTTGTTCCCACGTAACTTCAATTGCTCCTAATCTAAAACAGCCTTTCTTCCAAAGGAGAACCCCCACAGGCCGCAGTTCTAATTTCTGGTTTTATTTACAGGCTTCTTCTGTTTTAGTGAGATAAAATGAGTGGAAGGCAACAAGCAACAACTAGCTGACGCTTCTTTGTTTACAATTGGGCACAGCAGAAAAATCATGATCTTGACATTCCTGTTTCCAGCTTTCCCTCTAGCCTTGTGCTCAGAATGTTTTTCCTAAATTTTGCAGTTGTTTAGACATGAACTTTAGAAGCCATGACATGCAGAATAATTCCATTAAGCTGAGTTAGACCATCCTGACTCAGCCAGTAACTTAACCTGAAATAAATAAACACTCTTTGATATAAGAAAATGACTGTATGCTTGCAGAAATCTACCTTAACTCTAGATTTTTTTAAGAAGGAAGATCAGTAACTTACTCTAGAATATAGACTCTTATGAGACTTAAGAGAACTTGTTTTCAGCCTGGAGAAGAGAAGACTCCAGGGAGACCTCATATCAGCCTTCTAGTACCTGAAGGTACTCCCACAGGAGAGCTGAAGAGGGACTCTTTATCAGGGCATGTAGTGATAGGATGAGGGATAATGGTTTTAAATTGCAAGAAGGGAAATTTAGATTAGATACTAGAAAGAAATTCTTTCCTGTGAGGGTGGTGAGGCACTGCAACAGGTTGTCCAGAGAAATTGTGGCTGCCCCATCCCTGGAAGTGTTCAAGGCCAGGCTGGATGGGGCTTCGAGCAACCTGCTCTGGTGGGAGGTGTCCCTACCCATGGCAGGGGGGTTGGAACTCGATGATCTTTAAAGTCCCTTCCAACTCCAACCACTCTATGATTCTATGATACTATTAATGCTGGGGTGTGACTTATTTTTATTTTTAATTCCTACTTTTTCCCCAGACAATTTTAAAGATCCTGGTCTCAGGAGGTGGAAAATCCCGAACAGGAGTGATGATCCCAATACCACAATATCCGTTATATTCAGCAGCCATATCTGAACTAGATGCTATCCAAGTGAACTACTATTTGGATGAAGAAAATTGCTGGGCTCTAAATGTGAATGAACTTCGCCGTTCCTTGAATGAAGCTAAAGCATATTGCAATCCAAAAGTCCTCTGCATCATCAACCCTGGAAATCCCACAGGTCTATGGCAATTTTGTTTAATGGATGGGGTTTAAGACCAGTTTTTTTCCCTTTCTTCATTCATTTGACATTGCAGGCAAATCCTAAATACATATCAAATCTGTGAAGCTGAATTCTAGACATCAGCGCTCTAAGTAGGACAGTATGTCATGCTTCTAGAAACTTACTTTCAGTATCATGGAACTCCAGGGATTTGGGAAGAAAGGAGGGAGCAGGTTCACTTCACTGGATCCCATTCGAAGCCACTGCTTCTACTGAACTTTTGACTTGTGGAATGACCTTCAGTCACTTTTGGTCTCTACCCAAGATCTTGTCTTTGACATGGTCTGTAGCCTCTTGCCTGTGAAAGGCAATGGCTACAGAAGCACTCTGAACCCAGTCGTAACCACTGCCTCCCTCTGAATAATTTAGGTTTTTGAGTAGTTGAGGTTGATTAGTGAGAAACTAGCTCCCACTTAACCATCAAGCATGTAAGTATTTCAAATTACCAGTTACACAGAGTCCTACTCTGAATAAGTTATTGCTTGATTACTCTATCTCACACTTGCTTCGCTTGAGGTGGATTAAGTTACCTTGAACCATAATTCCTCCAAAAATGTTCCTTAATTTCACACTTAGTGAAATGAATTCTAAAATTCAATAGCACTTTTCTGAGAAAGAGGGATATGTTACAGGTCTGGGCAAAAAGATTTGTATATATATGTTCCACTAACTTTCTTCTTGCTTTAAAAATCAACCTATAGGACAGGTGCAAAGCAGAAAGTGCATTGAAGATGTGATACACTTTGCTTGGGAAGAGAAACTTTTTCTTCTGGCTGATGAGGTAATGGAATATTCTGTTCTCTCAAAAGCACAGCTAAGAGTACATGTGAGATTTAATTTTGTTCTGTATGTGGTATTGGTTTTTTTTTTAAGTAGAGGGAACAGATTTTCTTATTATATTAAGACACGAACAAACATGCAAGATTCTTAATATCAGAGGATTAATATGAGAGGTGGCTGGATCTGGATTTTAACTAGAGGGAAAGCGTAGGGGACTCAAGCAAGGAGACACAAGGAGGAACTTTGCTGGAACTGACCTAAAAACCTGTGTGATACTCGGACCACTGAAAGAAACAGAAGGGAAATCAATTTAAACATATAAGTAAAGGTTAAATTATACAAGGAAGCTCACTGTTTTTCCAAAGACTAAACTATTAACTACGGCCACAGGAGATAAAATATATCATTACAGTAACTATTACTTAACAAAGAACCTTGTGTCTTCTAAGGGCTTTAAGTTTCGAGTGTTACCCCTGGCTCTTTAAAAGGCCATCTTTTATCCTCACTTGGCAGAACAGAGCACATTAATGTCTTCTGACTGTTCAGGTTTACCAGGACAATGTGTACTCTGAAGGATGCCAGTTTCATTCTTTCAAAAAGATTCTGTATGAGATGGGACCCGAGTACTATAACAATGTTGAGCTGGCCTCTTTTCACTCCACCTCTAAGGGATACATGGGCGAGTAAGTCTGCTTTAGTTTCTTTTTATTTCATCTTCCTCATTAACCTGGTTGGACAGCCGTTTCATGTTAGTGACCTGAAGGTAATCCACTGTCTTCTATTAATTCTAACTAAAAAAAACGATTAGGAAAAGGAAAGCAAGCATTTAAAGCACAGAGTAATGGATTAGCTCAGTGGTTTTCAAAGTATCAAATAATAACTGTATTTATTTCAGAAACCTAATGCCTCAGTTCCACAAAAGTGAAATCCTAGTCTGAAACCGGACCTGTGATAAAGGAAAATACAGTCACCAGCATTCAAGGGAACAGCTCTGGAATCACTGGGATGTTTGATATAACAAGTGTTTGGGTTTGGTTGTTTTGGGGAGGAAGAGATGGAAGAAAAAGAGTTTTCTGACTAAATGAATGCTGCTACAGCCATATGCTCTTGTTCTGGAGAGCAAACAACCCAAGCTAGTCATTAACTTGCCTAACAGGGAAGCTGCATGTACACCATTTTCTCTGTACGGGATGCTAGGGCTTAATGACATATCATTTAGTTCCATCTTAAAACATTATCGGTATAGCAGCTGTTTCAACAACCTGTATGTTACATGTTGTAAGATCCTCATTAATTGTCTTTCCAATTCTGCAGTTATTTTCATTGCTTTTCCAGTATTTATGTACTTGAGGTTAACCGATCTGTTCTGTTCGCTTTAATCACAGATGCGGCTACAGAGGAGGTTACATGGAGGTCATTAACTTGCACCCAGAAATTAAAGGACAGCTTGTTAAGCTGCTTTCTGTTCGCCTTTGTCCTCCAGTCTCAGGACAAGCAGCAATGGATATTGTAGTGAATCCTCCAGTACCTGGAGAAGAATCTTATTCACAGTTCATAAAGGTCAGCAATAACATGCTTGTTCTTTTGCACGTTTCCCAAACCTCTCCCAAGCATCGTGAACTCAAAATATGCACCGAGCCCTGACTTCTTTCCTTTCTTCTCAGGTAATCCTGTAATAACACCAACTTACAGAACTATCCAGAGTATTTTAAATCAACTCAATATGATTACTTCAATTCCTTTTATAGTTCTTTTGTTTAGGAGCCAAAAAAAAAAAGCTAAGAGGTTATAAAATCAGCTTTCTTGTTGAGAAATTCAACTCTTCTCCTGCATTTAGCAGGAGAAAAAGAATTTCTAAGGAAGATTTGCTTTTACAAAAATCTAAACAGTATTGTAAGTTCAAATACAATTATAAAATCAGCTTTATTCTTAGGTATCCAGTGCTTCTACATACTGAACAACATGGTATTCTGTATTAAAGTATACATATAGTTTCTCACTTGTAAAAAATGAAACTGAATCTGGCTTAAGAAATGACAGTATTGAGTCAGATGAAAGGTTGTGTTAACATGGCCTCTAAAGAGGTCAACTGGATGCTCAGAAGGAAGAATGTAAGAAAAGGGCAGGCACACAGAGATTATTGTCTATCTACAAGACTTCATAGTAGTATCCTAATTAGGAACATCATTTTCTCTAATGGCTCTACAAAGCCCTCAAAGTGCTTCATTTGGGGAAGGGTTCTAGATGCATCATTTTACTGTCACTTCAAATATGTCTAACTGAACACCTTCCTTTTAAACAGGAAAAGGAATCTGTTTTGAACAATCTTGCCAAAAAAGCCAAACTAACAGAAGACATGTTTAACAAGGTACCAGGAATTCACTGCAATCCACTTCAAGGAGCTATGTATGCCTTCCCACAGATCTTTATTCCTTCCAAAGCCATTGAGGAAGCCAAGGTCAGTCAGTCAATTTTACTGCAGTCCATTTGCACCTTCACACACTTGTGCCTGCCAGTTTTAATGATGAATTTTAATTCGAGAGCTAGGGTAAGCTCATAGAGTTACAAAAGCAGCACTTCACTGACTAAGTACCATCTTAAATAAAAGAGAGGAAAACAAAACAGAGCATTTCATCACAGTGGTAAGGCTTCCAGGTTGAGAATGTTACCCAAGAACATTAGAGTCAAATAGATTAAGTCAGAGGGTGGGCAAGTAGCTGGACCCATGCAAATTCCAAGTTGCTGGCCGTGCCTGGGTTAGGTAGCCAGCACATGCGACGGGGACTGCGAATGGCAGCGTGTCACTGACCCTGCAAAAGCAGCCCCTTTCAGCAAATGTAGAAAAGAGGGAGGGAGCTTTCCTTACACATTTTACTTCCGTACAATACCTTTCTGCATGTGGGTCAGTAAACTGGATTATTAAATGACAAATCTTTTTGTTCCTAACTAGAGCTCTGTTACCTTATGTGTAATGTTCATTTTTAAAAGGGAATTTTATCAGCATAGCTGAGGACAAAAATAGGGCTGTTTTTCAGCTGATTACTTGCATATAACCTGCATGTGTTTAAGAACTTCCACACTGATTAATCAGGAGACTTTCTAGTTAGCAGATAATTCAGGGGAAAAAAATAGTAACTGCCAACAGAACGGGAACACACAGCTCTCAAATTAATCTCATCTTGTCAAATGTCAGTGGCTTAAATTTTTCTAAGTACAATTTTGAGACATTTTACAAAAAGTTACAAGCAAGTCAAGGAGAAAAACAAAAATATCTAAACCCTCTCTTTTGAAGTGAATGTTTTGTGTAGGTTCTTCAGCATGAAGTACTATTATTTAATTCTCAGTGTGAACTGTCCCATTAGCAATTGTTTTTCAGCTTCTTTAATAGATAGAATAAGAAATTAATAATGTAAGATAAGGTTTCAGGAAGAAGAGCAATCATGAAATTCTATATATTTGGAATATTCTGACTTCAATAATTCCAAAATATCCATTTCCTTAGGCTCACAAAATGGCACCTGATATGTTCTATTGCATGAAACTTCTGGAAGAGACTGGAATATGTGTTGTACCTGGAAGCGGATTCGGCCAAAGAGAAGGAAGCTACCATTTCAGGTACAGTTTCTGTTTGTTTAAATTCAAAAGGACTATAATAAGCTAAGTGCCATCCCACTACTTTCTCTTCTGATTAAATATAAGGACTTTTATTTCAGTTTATGTTGTCTCAGTCTACTGGAAGTTTTCTGTGGACTGACAGCTAGGTCAAAGATCTGGTCTGCTAGATGAGCTATTCAGGTTTCCACAGTGTTTTCACAGCTTGCTGGCATAGTTTTATTCTATTTTTATACCCTGACATTTGAAATGCCTTCTCTACGAATACAAACAACAATAATAGCTTATACTCTAATCTTAAAGTTGGCAAAGGCATTACAAAAACTGCCCTGTTTTCTTCTGGGGGAAAGGGAATAAAAGTGTTTTTGTACAGAGAAACCACATGAAAGGTGCAGTACCTTCCCTATAAATCCGTTCCTTAAAAACACTCAATAACTCTCTACTTTACCAAAACAAGATGTTGGACTAAATCTTCCGATGCCAAAACTGTGAACACAAACTCTATTGCTTTTGTTTCCAATAGACAGCACTTTACTCCAGCCGAGCCCCTGATAGCTGGAATTTATCACAGAATTTAGTCTTGTTTGGTCTGAAGCAACATAACAGAGTGTACCTTTAGCCACAATAGGTCTGCACCACAGACAGCTGGGTTAGAGATCTTTGGCCATGCGGCTCTGGGGAAAAGCTAGCCATGGATGGATCCATCCCTGTACCAGTGTGGGAAAAACATTTTGTTCTCCAGGTCTTTCCTACAGTCTTGCAGACATACTCAATGTGAATTTTGCGATTATTCAGAAGAAGGAAAAAAAGGACTAAAAACTGCAGCACAGGATGTTGCATTGATTTAATGCTTCTGTATTAAGTTTTCAAAAATTTACTCATAACTGCATGACCCTAAAGCTCAAAAAAGTGGGTATAATTTGGCATAACTGCCCCCAAAATGGAAACAGAGTTGCTGTTATTTCTTACTGACAACATTTTTTATCACTCAACAGGAAATAACCGTTCCTGAATTCCTCTATACTAACTACTTGAAACAAATTGCTTTAGTTTAATAGTATAGCTCAATTAAAGCATAAATGCAGAAAACAAGAGAATCACATCAAAAGAGATATTTAAATTAACAAATTACTAGCTGTGCCCTGAAATTAATCAGGGCAAAGATCACAGTTAAGTTTGTTTTGAAGATAATGTGGGTTGGTTTTTTTTTTCTTTCTTTAAATGTTACTTTTCAGAATGACCATTCTTCCTCCAGTAGAGAAGCTGAAGATCCTACTGGAGAAAGTGAAAGACTTCCACATAAAGTTTCTTGAAAAATATGCATGAAACTACTGTGACTTCTCTCCCTCATCCCTTCCCCTTCAAGGCAAATACAGAAAATGAACAAAGATGTGCTGAGAATGTGCTGTTCATCTAATTTAACTAAACTCAAAATAGAGAGAACCAATCTCAGATACTGCTACAACTTATTGGACTATTAAATTTAATGTCTGTTATAGAAGACATGGTTACACCAACTTTGTTTTTTCTAAGGGGAAGGTGAGAACGTGAGGAGAGCAGTGAGGAGAAAGTCAGTATATGATTTTGTGCCTTGATTGGAAGTTGTATTTGTGAACTTTTGACTTAATAGGTTGGAGAAGGGAGTTGCTCATTAAAATGACTACTGGTGTGTGGGGTTTTTTTGTTTTGTTTTGTTTTGTTTTGTTTTTACAATACAGAAATGCCAAAAGCAATTCTTTAGCTAGGAACATGTTTCCCATCTTAAAATTCTTCTAAAACAGTTCAAAAGCTTACATTATAGGTATTGTTTAGTTTCATTCTGTTGTTAAGTATGAAGTGTTCTCCGAATCTGATTAAGCATGTAGGTACAGTGCGCTTATTTATAAGGAAAAAAAAAAAGGAAAGAAAAACAAAACAACTTTGGCAGATGTGTGCAGATAGCTTTGAGTTTCTCTTAAAAGGAAATCCTGCCATCCCAGCATAACATGAGAGGAAAACGTAGTTTTGATCAGAGGAACAAACACAGCGTCTGCTTGAACCCTGTTTTTATGAAACTGAAATATAATGAGGAATATTAGCTTCTCATTCATACGCTATTCAACACATCAGCCCAGCATAGATAAGAGCACTGAACACTTCCTCTCATAACAACTCCATGAGTCTCCTGTTAACTCACATCTTCCATACACCTGGAACATTGTAAGCTACTATTTCAAAGCAGACCTGAGTCCTGCCAATCCTGTTAAGCAGGGTGAAACACAACACTATTTCAGAATCGCTTTATCTATGGAGAACATTTGTTTGGAACCACATGACAGAGAGACCTGTTAGCTGGCCAAAATCCAGCTTGAGCTGGCAAGGACTAACAAATGTCCCTACCAGGAGAAATACTAGGGGTGGTTTCTAATGAAGGGAAAGGTATTTAAAGGAAAATGTCTTGCACCAAGCATAAAGATAACAATAGTACAGCTCATTCTTAAATCTTCCACAGTCATACTGCTGGCTGAACGATCCTGAGTGCTTATTAAAACCCAGCTTAACCAGGTCACTACCTAGGAGTACAGCTGTATTGCTCTACTAATCTATGCCAGTTTCCCTGCACAAGGAAGGAAGGTTTCTGTTCTTCTAGAGCTGGAAGCTGGACGCCTTCTGCCAGCATCACGAAAAGACTGAAGGAACATAGCTTCCAGTACTCGGCCAGGAAAGCATTAGCATTTGTCAGGCTTAGGTTCAGCATTTACAAAGTTTATTCACAAAGAGTATCTCACTTGATCTAGTAATTAATTTTAAGTTATTGTTTAGAAGTAAAGACATTTTAATGTTTACTAGCACTTTGGTAGGCTGCCTTCGTAGCTGGTTCAACATTCTACGCTGATCCAGGTTACTAAAGCCAAGGGCTAGAGCATGACCATAGGAATAAAGCATGTGCCAATCTATTATGTGCAGAAGATGTTGCCAATAATTGCCCTTGAAACAGCAGCTACTAATCTATGACACAGCATTCGCAGCTGATGTACTTCTCGCAGTTCCTTACTGAAGCCCACAAGAAGAATTTAGTACTTCTGAGTTACCTGCCAGTGGTCACAGTCATGAATGAAGATGGCATTCTGCTACACGAGGCTACTAGGGAGGCTCAGGAGAAATAAAAAATCAATACTTTTATGCCTGAGAAATGTACTTCTCGGAGGACAGCTGACTGAGAATACTTACGTTGCCACTCTCCATTGATAAATACAAGTTTTTATCTGTTAGCACTCTCCACTTGGCATCCTTAATATGCACTAATAAAACAAATCCAGAAAGCAAAACTGTAGTAAGAGTTCAGAATACTGATGTAAAAATAAGACAAACGCACTTTCCTATTCCAGGAGTGTGTCCAAATCAGATCTGGCTTTGGACTCATAATGCAGTGTAGATTGAAGCTAAGATCTAACAATGGGTGTTAGAATATTTTTTTATATTTTTGTAACTACAGCTTTTTCATGGGGTAGTATTTGTAATCTAATAAGTCAATAGATTTTATATTTGCCTTGCATTTGCACCTGATACTTCTGGAAAAAAATGTAAAGGTTTACAAGTTTCTAATGATAATTTACAGGTGTGAAAGGCTTTTTGTTTTAAGTCAGGACAGCAATTCTTACACTTTTAAATCAAAATATAATGGCATAAACTGAGTTTTTTCTAGACATTCTATTATGGTGCCTTTTATGTTTCTGACATTATAAGGGATAACAATTTGTTCTTGATGCATCCCATATGGAAGGGTGGTGATTTCTATTGTCCATCCACAATATTTGTATGTACTGTGATACAGTTAATGTGCATTTTGTGGAACAATCTTGTAAAGCTAAGAAAAGAGGCTTATTTTCAATGTCTTTGAAATATTTCATTAATAACAGACAATCTTTACTTTCAAATGCATGCTTCTAGGTTTGATTTTCCTACAGGTGCTCCTTACAATGGTACTTCAGATGTATGAGACTTCCAAATAATAAAGCACATGGTAAAAAAAAACAAACAGTAGTAGTTCTCCATTTCCTGTGTCACTGAAGCAACACTTGCTGGATTGCTCTATGAGGCATTTAACTTCATGTTCTAAGTGGTATTTACTTTAATCCATGTGAGAGATCATTAATCTCTGCATCACTCCAATTTACGGACTTGAAATTCGTCAGACTTGTCACCACAAAACTGTTCCCTTCCAAACAGAACTGTACATAGAAATAACCTTAGACGTGTTTTATGCTCATAATTAATCAGATCTTTTTATGTAAGGAGTTATAACCAACAGTTAAGCAAGCCAGACTTCTTTCTTCATAGAGAGGATCAATTAGTCAGTTAAGGCCCATCAAATGTGGCCTGAAAACTTTGGCCAGGGGTTTGTTTGTCATTCTTGATTGCTTTCTTTTAAAAACTTCACACATGGCTTGTTTGAGGTTAAATTTATAGGGCAACACAGTCTTGTCTTTTTGAAGTGATACCTCAGAATGACTGAATTTTGGTAATTCCAAAGAAAATTATGTTTAGGGAAAGGGAAGATAGTTCTGCTTCCATAAACTTGTATGTTTATGCCAACACCACTAAAAAAAAGCAAAATCAGGCTATCCTCTTCTTCTTATCAGGTATTTAAGTGTTTCCCAGAGCAGCAACATTAACGGGGTTTTGGGGGCAGTAGGTTGGTTGTTTCACAAACAAGTACATGTTCTGATATGAAATAGTTCTGTTACAATTTGTCAGTCAGATTCTTTACAGCTTTTTTTGGGTGACGTAGGCTGTCCCATCTGGCTCAGTAGATAAGATACTGTGCCAGCCGCATATATGCAACACCAACTACATACACTGTGGGAAAGACTAGTGCTTTAAAACAGTATCTAAATTCGTTTTTACACAGGTCCTTGGTCAATAAAGAACACGGGTTTGATCCTTTGTACAAAGCTGAGACGCTCATACCTCTGGTGTGACCTTTTTATTTGAGAGAAATAATAATAAAATAATAAAATCTCGTGTAAGAGAGTAAGTTTTTGCTAGGAAATTCTACTTTTAAGGATATGGCTTTCAATACTTCAGGTAGTCACACCGTCCTAATGCTCCACGTTATTATGCGTTTATTAAATACTCTCTTCACCAACTAGAACTTGCACAATCTGTAACCTCCTGCTTCAGGCAGAACAGGTTATTTTCTTCCCTGGCTTCGAAGCGCTGGACCTTCCTCACGCCCAACAGGGGCAAAACTGCTAAAACCCAACCTCAGCTGTGAAACAAGGTCCCTCCGACACAACAGAAACGTCGCCGAGTCCCTGGCCAGGCCCTGCCAGCCCCAGCCC
>VZRU01017022.1:193-23054 GCA_013398155.1 Pedionomus torquatus | reverse complement strand
TATTCTTTTTATTGTTTTCAAGCCAAGGAAAATATCCAGGAAATGAAGAAGGAGCTTGATTCGCTTTTGCAAACGGCTGAGAAGGCATTTACAGTGGAGCTGCTGAAGATGCCAGTTGCCATCAGGAAGATGAGAAGAAAAGACTTGCTCAGTAAGTGTGTGTGTGGTCTGCGTGGCCTTAAATCTGTCAGGAGTGCAGGTGTTGTTACAGCATGAGGTACCCCTGGCTAAACGTGAGAAAACCTGTGAACTTAATGACTTTTATGAAAAAACGTTTATTCTGCTGCATAGTTTAAGCTACTCAGCAGTCTAATACGACTGGAGATGCTCCATGAGCACTCTTGGCTCAAGTAGGCTGAGCTGTGTAACACAGGGTATAGAATTAGGAGGTGGCACATCCATAGAGTCTGGAGCCTTCCTATAAGTGTGCTTTTAAGACATGTTTTTTAAAGTCAGGAGAGACAAGGAATAACTGCAACTCTAGTATTTTCTGTGTGTAAAAATTCAAGCGCTTTTCCATCTGAATCTGTTGATCCTAGTCACAGATGTTATTTTCTCTTTCTGTTAATTTCAAGTGTGTTACTACTGAGCCTTTCTCATCTAGTTGCTTACCTGTGATTAATAAGCAAACAAGTTCAGTTTAAACCTCGTGTTTATGCAGCAGTTTAAGCTGTGGCGACCAGTCAGCATTGGATATGTATATTCTGGTGAGAACTGATGTTTTTGGAATCCATCTTGCGGCTGGAAATTGCAGGGGCTGCACAAAGATCAAACCAAAGACTCTTGCAGAACTTGGGTTTACTGTCAGCATCTGCCAAGTATGTATTTCAGTGCCTTTCTCCAAAACTTATGCCTAAAAAAGTTAGCTCTCAGGAGCACAGTATATGGAGTTTTTTCCTCTTTGAATTGAGGTTATATACCATGTGATGACACTTGGTATCCTTTCAAAGATTAAATGTACTGAAGTGGCCTAAGGTTTTCACTGTTTTGTCAGAGTGACTGTCCTATAAGACTTGAATCTTGTTCAAATGCAACATACACTAGCTAAGCTTAATTATTTAATCAACTTTAATCCTAAATTACATGGTCAGGTTCATAGCCCATAAGATAAAAACCTGCAGGTAATAACTATGTAAGTAATAACATTTTAAACAAGTTATACTTTCTTGAATTACAGATTTGCAAGGAGGGGAGGAAGTGGCTCTTGCTGCTGCAGTGGTAAGTGTGTGTTCTCCAATTTTATCACAGCTTAAAGAATAGAAGTCTTCTGTCCCTGCTGTAAGTGTTTCAGACAAATATTTTTGTTTGGCTGTGGAGATGATAGGAAAAGGCTAGACAGTTGTGCAGGCTTTGTGCAGTTGTGAACACTACTTACAGCTTCAGGGTTGCAGAATCACAGGATTGTCTAGGTTGGAAGGGATCTTTTTGGATCAAGTCCAACCATCAATTTGACATGGACAAAACCCAGCACTAAAACATATCATTAAGCACTATGTCTACCAGTCTTTTAAATACCTCCAACATCATTTGTGAGCAGATATCCAGATATTTCTGAAAAGATAAAATGGTGTTTAGCCAATCCTACTTCTGTCACTTCCTTCATGCCCTTCTAGTTCACTCCCTTTTGTAGAACGATACACACTTTGTAAAATCTAATTATTTTCCCTTGGTGAATAAACATTTTTTAGACTGATTCTTCTCTAGAAGAAGTACCAAATCCAAAACTCTCAAGGACCAACAGCAAAAAAGGCAAGTCAATCCACTAATGTTGAGCTTGGTTATTAAATTTTTCTTTTTTCTTTTTTTTTTTTAACTGGTTGAACTGAGTATTTGTGAAGTGAATGTTCAGCTTGAAGGATACAAAAGGGAAAAGTGTGTGACTGGAAGCAAAACATCCAGGTCCCCTCAGCATTCAGTGTGGAGGATCATGAATTATATTACTGTTCAAGTACTTTAAAACATGAGATAAGAGTTCCTGCCCTTTGGATTTATCACTGAAAATGGTGACAAGGGACAAGATTTAAGTGACTTGTCTGTGCTTTACAGCAGAGTGGAAGTGCTAGGAAAGTCACCCCTATTTTCTCATAGGTTGCCCTCCTGCCCATTGAGGTTTGGAAGGAAAATACCACTTCATGCCCCAAAACATGCAATAAGAAGGACACTATCACTGAAAAGTAATTCTGTTTTGTCTGGGGGTTGAAGGGTTATCTAGTGTCCCTGAACTGCCCTGTGTGTCACAAGGTCTGTGACGAACACGCATAGTTTGCTTTGAGCTGTGTCCTGGGTGAATGACCATCAAACAGCACAACTGATAACTAGCTGTCAGTGGGTAAACAGGCTTCAAATAAATGAAGTTGAAGTGGTATTTTGTGCTTGTAATGAGATTTTTCCCTTACCTTTCTAATATATTTCTAGTTAAGGTAACCACAATTGTTGAATATGAAGATGCCAAGCACACTTCTGCAACGAAAATATCTAGAAAAGTAAGTTTATTCTGAATAAACACCATCAGGGTTAAATCAGTTCTGACCTGCTAGGAACCTAGTTAGATCCATGGCTGGGTAGGCCAATGGCCTGTGGTTTGTTTGAAAAATCAGTTTGTTTAAATTCAATGTATTTTAAGTTAAGCAAGGCTAAACTGCGTAGTAAATTTTAATCATGAAACATGGTATCTGCACTTCTGGTAACTCATTCACACAGACGTGCAAATGCTGGCATAGTCGTAATCTCTTGGTATGCTAGTAGGTCTTGATGGTCTGAGGAACCGTTTTTTGATCCAAGTTTTTTATTGTGTTTTTGTTTGTTTGTTGTTTTTTTTTTTTTTTTTTTTTTAAAAAAACAACTTTGTTTTAATACATGCTTTTCTATATTTTTATTCCTGTGAATTGTTGTCACACCTGTGGTATTTGGTTTAGAGATCAAGGTGATTAATTGTACTATCCCAGTCTGTCTGGGCAATACAGTGCCTCAGCCAGACACTGAACTATGTAGCAAGATGACGACAAAGACAAAAAGGTGATATGCAGAGTTACAGGCATTAATTAAGAGGGCTTACAAGCTGGAAGGGTGTATAGTGGAGATGTGGGTGGTTGTGCAGAACTTCTGTATGAACAAATAGCTTCTGGTTTTATGAAACTCCTGGTTTGCAATGCGTATTTGCCATTTTATGTATATTTAGAACTACAACAGACGCTATAGGGCTTAACTGCTCTTTATCAACAGAGTCTTCTTACAGTATTGCTCCCTGGTGATATCTAACATTTTGCCTTAAAATGCCTCTTTTTAACTGTGGTCTTACATGCACACTTTCAGGTGTCCAAAACAAAGTCATTGGTTTCATTGGCCTCTGGTTTAAACAGCAAACTGAAGCCTCTTTCTAGGTAAGGCTGACCTTTGATAGCTTATTAAACTCAGCAGAACTTATGAATGCTGAATCAAACTCTTCCCAGGTAAAGCAGCTGAGGTTTGCAGGCAGCAGAAATAGATCAGATGATGATGTCTTCCATAGCCTGAATCAGACACATTGTAGTGACAGCAACCCTGAACGAAAGGCACCCCTCGCTGATGAGGGGATGTAGTTGACTCTTGCTCACTGAATGGTGCCCAGTGTTGAATCTGTGTAATCAGTACAGATTTTCAGACAGTACTTCATGTGTCAGGGAAACATCTTTGTTGCTCTGTTAGGGCTAATGAATTGGTCTGTAATAATTATGTCCTTATACGTAGCTGAAAGGGAGGTGTCATTAGCAGGAAAAACATACACTTGTAAAAACACCTTAGAGCTACTTACAGCCATGATGGACCAAATTTGAGTTTGAGACCTAATGAATTAAAAAATTAGTGGGTATCTGCATAAATATTCTTTTTGAGAGGTTATTGCTATACCTTCAGCTCCAGGGTGCATTTACTGGAGCTTACTGTGTACAGTTCAAATTGTCTCGCACTTACTGTGATACATTCAAATTGTCTTCAGAGAAATGCAATTAAAATAATTTGTTTCATGTGCCTAAAAGTAACTCTTAAAAAAATCATATCCAAGTTTAATTACTCCTTGAATTGGGGCTGCAGGTTTTTTGGCTCAAAATCAAACTAGGGAAGGCTGCTTTGCCTGGTGAAGTTTAACTTTTCAGTCTTTGAAGGATGCTTTTATTCAAGTACAGTAACACTGGGAAAAAAAAAAGCTCTTACAGTATCCCCAAAATGTGTGTGGGAAAAGGAAAATTGTGAGGTAAACACCTATCGTCAAGAGTTAAAATCCAAATCTGGAAAAAAGCAATTCTCTGGATTCAGGTCAACCACACAGGATAAATATCCTGAGAAGTAATATAGAAAAATTAATTCCTGCTGAAGAAGAAACTTCCCAAGATGTTCTTGCATGCTTGAATCGAAAGCTGGGGATGCACCCTTAATTGTCCCCAACTTGGGTACTGCAAGCCTCTCCGATCTACTAATGTAAATCATCTTTCATTTCCCTGTGGTCTTAGGTCCTGTTATATCATGTCTACCTCAGAAGGGCTTCCTCACATTTATATGCAGTAGATCTGTCATGTAGCACTTCAGTGTTCTGTAATCCACCAGCTGTCTATCTTCATCCTCGTTAAAGCTCTACAGTAGATAAGGAGGAAATAAGTGATTAAAAAAAAAAAAAAAAAAAAAAAATCCCAATATTAATATTTCTTTTTTCCCTTTTTTGTTTTAGGTCTGCTCACTCTTATGCAAATGTGACTGAGGCTGTCAAGTCTCCTACTTCTGACTGCAATACCACAAACTTCAAAGCCATGCCAAAGGTATCTAAAAGGTAAGGGGGTTTTAGTCGTTCGTAATAAAAAATTTTGTTCAGTACCAAGATACTATATAGCTACATTACTTGCAATCTAGATTGAATAGATATTAATTGTCTGACACTAAATTTGGTACAAGGGATATGAATCCTGCTTTATTGTGGGTGTTAACTTTTCTTTGAGGTACAGGATTTGATGTCCGAACTAAGCCACGTTAACAACAACAAAAAACAAAACGGAACAAAAAAATACCCAAACAAATCCCACAAATCACCAAACAGATTTAGAGTTTAAATTCTGCTTCCACTCGCTATTGTTTAAAGGTATAGTGTACAGCTTTAACTTTCAGAGCCCAAGCTTGTCTTTAAAATGTCACCAATACTGCTGTGGGTTGTGTTGGGTGTTGGTTTGGTGTTTTTTTTGTGTGTTTTTTTTTCAAAAAACAAAACAAAACACAACCAAACAAAACAACAACAAAACCCAAAAACCAACATCAACTAAAAAGAATCCCAACCAAATAAACTGACAGTCAGTGCACATTGAGCAGTTAAAGCTTTCTGTTGTTATCATTCTCTGTACACTACAGAGCTTGCTTTTGGCAGAACTCATGAGCTGAAGTGAGGGGGTAAAAAAAAACTACTAACTTAAACTGGTCATGAAACCAGCAAGTGGCTGAGTTTCACCTTGGGCTGCTGTAAACTTCAGAGGCTTGTTTCCCTGCAGAAGATGATACCCAAAAGTTACATTTGTGAAGTGGAATGAGAACCTGTATCATGAAAGAAGCTCAGGGATTCTGTATGGTGCAAGACATGCCCTGTACCTGCAGCTCTGGCGTTTCTTGGATCTCCCCGTGTAGACAGTTACAGTACACATCTTCAGTGCTGAGGCATGAGGTTTCCTATTTCCAGAACTACAATATGATATTGAAGAGCAGATGTTACTGAGTTGCCCAGATGTCAGCCTGCTCACTGGCCTGCAGCACAGGCTTAGGGGCTGCTGTGGTGTCTCTGGGTCAGCAAATGTCACCTGGTGGTGCCAGTAAACTCTGCTACCGGCTGGATTTCCTGCCGTTTTCTGGCAGAACTGGAAAAATTTGAACATAGCCGCCTTTCTGTTTGGTTTGTTTGCCTCATGCTTGAAAACATCCCACAGAGTGCAGGAAGCTGGCCTCAGACTAATGTTTTTATTGTATCCTAGTGCTGGACTGCAACAGCCCGTCTCAAGAACTCTACCTACCCGTGGAAGGGTTCAAGGCATGTTACTACGAAGTAAATCGATACCCCAAGATAGAACTGTTCCATTTGTAAACATTCCCCTGGCTGATGGACAGGTATCAATTTTTTTGTTTTTTTTTTTAATAAATAATCTTACAGTACCTGATAAACCGTGAATAGTCTGACGGGGATAGCTCTTACAATCCCGAAAGGAATAACCATTTTTCTTTTTGTCTAGCAGCAACTGAAGTCTTGCAGGGAAGCACATGTTTTTTCAGAAATGCTGACCATGTAAATAAAAACTTTCAGAAGCGTTTTCATCTTAAAACTGTTTCTTCTCACCTTTAGACACTCTGTACGGCTGGTGGAGACCTCCATAACATTGACGTGCAGCTACTAAATCAAGATACAGTACAGCATATTCATAACTTGGTGGTAAGATTAAACTAATGGCCTTACATCGAAATACTCAGTCACCTTGTTGCAGGTTTTCCTGTGAGAGACTGTCAGGAGCATGAATCCCAAGTGCTTTAACTCTTGTGAGGGTAAGCCTAAACCGGTTGGCATAAATCAGAGGGAGGAACAGAGCAAGGGAGGACCAGGGGGGGAGACCTGTAGTACAGAAATAACATGTAAAAGATCACTTCAGTAAACGTGTGCAATTTGTGAATTGCTTGAGAGACAACAGAAGCATGAACTCTTTCTTGCAGATTGCTCTGGTGTCTCTCCTGCCATGTGAGCAAACTGCCCTTCTCTGCCTCACCCACAGAGGCTTACAGAGCTGTGGCTAGGTTCTGATTCTTGTTATATCTCTATTATTTTGTGTCCCTTTCTGAGTAAGAACTGTACTGCTGCTAATTCTCTCCTGCACTTAATAGGGACTGTCTTACCTCTGGTTCAGGGAAGTGAACTGTCTTGAAACTGAATGAGGCTGAGCAAAGCTTTGCTTCTCTGAAAATGAGAGTCCCTGTGCATGAAGTGGTGCACAGCACTAGAAATATCTAGACAAAAAATATTAAATACCCACAAGACTGTGAATTCATTGAACTTGAATGCAGCTTTATGAATTAAATTTAAACGTCTGGAAGCCCCATTTTGTATTCTGGAAGCCTCTGCAGGTAGTGAAGCAGGCAGAGCTTGCTCACTGCTTGCTTCAGAAGCAGCAACTTCTTTCCTCTCTCTTCCAAGTTCTGTTGCTTGAGTAGCTTGAACTAAAATAATTTTTTTCTCTCTCTCTAGAGTGAGCTGACTGTGCTCTGTGGAAAGGTGTCAGCTAAATCAAGCTAATGGAACTGTCTTCTGACAAAAGAATATTCATGAGAGCTCTTGCTGCCTCTCAAGTGCTTAGAGAATGTCTGTAATGTCTTAATAAAGCTATATTCTGGCCCTTCAATGTTTTTACATCAAAGCTTACAATGTGATGTGTTTTATTAAATTTGTTACGTCGCTGAAGGATACAAAAGCACAAGAAAAGCATTCTATATTTCTTTTTTAAAAGGGCTTTGGTGAAATCTAACCTCATTTCACAGTAAAATGAACAGTAACAGACTGTATGTAGGAAATAAAGTCTGATATTCTGAGTAGGACTCTTATTGGGTTTTAATGTTTTTCTTATAAAATTACTTGTAATTACAGAGCTCCTTAATGCCCTTCTTCCATGCATGCCACAAGCAGAATGTAGTGTTGGTTTGTCACTTGTTTCGTCTGCCCAGATTCAGTCTTGACTCTAGAATTAAGATGAAGTGCAAACTTGCAAATTCTCAAATAGCATTTTCAGATGTATAACTTAAGTTCCCTGGTGGCATGTGTGAGTCTGACACAGGAATAAAACTTTTTTTTGCAGTCTTGTGCAGTGAAGTAACAGTAACGTGACAGGTACTAACCCAGCCTTACTGTCATTTGTGGTGTTGACCCATTTGTAGGATGTCTTTAACATCTTTACCTAGAAGATAAAGAGGCCAGTCCAGCAGTCAAGTTTCAAATAAGGGAAAGAGAAAGCCTTCCAAGGCACAGCAGACAAAAAGTGATAAACAACATGAAGTTAAAACTATACTCTCACTTGGTAACCTAGAAAATGCAAGAATAAATGCCTTATTAAGATTATATATAAACATTCATTCATAGTTAATTCTGAAACTCAGTAGCTTAACCTGTATTAATATGTGTTTTCCCTTAAATGGGTAAGAGTATCAGCAATTATTATTAACATTATCAACAATGTAGTATCAGCTTTTGATTATTGCAGGAGAATGGACATTTCACCATGAATGATTTAACTGTTTACTTGCATATAGCACTAAGGTAAGAAAAACTGAAATGCAATATTGAAATCTGCACTCCTAAGAATTTTTCAAGACTGGTATGGTGGCAGTAACATTACAAAACCAGCTCCCAGTGTTTCATCTAGTCTGCTCTTGTTAAAGTGCTTGAAATTGCAACTAAGGTATCTAGTTTTTCCTGTAGCTAAAAGCATTTCTGGGCCCTGATGCGAAGGGCAAATTCACAGGGTGTATACACTGTAATAATGCACAAGGACTCCTCAGCCACCTGAAGTCATTCCTGAATTGTCACTGAACTAGGAAGCCTCCAGACCTCCATTTATGTCTACAATTAAATGCAATCAAACACAATGCCCCACATACCCTTTACAGTGATGATTTGAACTTGATATATGCATCAGCCTAAGGCTATTGTGGAAGGTTATGGGTTAGTTGTGTTCTAGGAAGTTGTGTTTCAGTTACTAGTTTGTCTTTAGAGGGCTGAGAAATAGCTGCTTGTTATCAGAAAAGTCTGACATCTGTCATTTTTTTCTAACATCAGCAATTTTTGTCCCTGTGATTACTGTTACTTTCTTTGCAAACCTGTTTTTCAGAATAAAATAGCCTCATCTTTTGTGTGAGCAAGCACCACACCACTATCAGTATCTTATGACTAAATATTTATAAAGAACAGCATAGTAAATTAAACACACTAAAGAGGACAGATAAGACTTTCCCTAAGAATCACCTCTAGGTTAAGTTCAGTCATTGTATATACTGGAATGTATCACAAAATAAGGTAGACCAGACATTCCAGGGTTTATTTCCTTTCAGCTTCTTAGGGCCAATATTAAAGAGAAAAAAAAAAAAAAAGGCATTAACTAGAAACAGTGGCTCTACCACAGTTCTGGTGGTGATGTTTTTTTCCTCTCCCACCATACAGAGTACTCATCTGTGTGTAGTACCACCTCTACCGTAAGTACTTCAGTTGCAGCTGTTTATTACTGAGAACACTCCACTGTTTATTTGATTATTTGCAAGACAGTTGCACTGGCCCTGCTGAAGCATCAATATTGTATGTTAAGCATTAAACTTCATAAGTAAACTGTTAAAGCATTAGAGTAGCACAGTATGTTGCTTTCAATTTAAATATTGAAACCGAAACAGTGTAGACTGAACTTATGTGAAGTTTCCTTTACATGAAACTTCGTAAAGCAGGAGATACATGTAATAAGGGCAACTCTAAGGAAGTCACCACTCACTGCAAGATGCTGCTGTCAGGATCCTAAAATAATACCACCTCAGAACTGAACTACAACTAGAATATTCACGCTGCATACACTGGTCAACTTCTCCTCTGCTGCAGCAGGCTCTCCTAATTGCTTTTTTGAGGGGGTACAAGGGAAAGGACTCCTGGTAAGAGTTACCATGAATCCCTTCCTCTAATTCTTCTCCTGCCAAAGCAATTTGAAAGTAAGGAGATAAAGAGTTGAGAGTATATACTGTTTTTCAGCAAGGTAAGACCTAGAGCTACTACTTAAAAGCAGAAGACAGGCATTTTAATTATTTAAACATTTCATGTTAAGATGACTTTTTGGAGAAATGAATCAGGAGAAAGGAGCAGTATGTAACCACAGCTTCATGAAACACAACATGAAGTTTTAATAAATGCAAATAAAAATTCACTAGATGAGAATGCCACAGCACAAGAAGTCAATACTGAAATACAGGTCAAACAGTATTTATTCTTTAAGAGTCTATAACAAGGATGTTCAGCGACACTCAAATGCCAACGCCTACCCAAGCCCATGGAAACCCAACCCAACTTCATTGGTAAAGCGTCAACAACTATCTGAGCAATAATTAAACAAGTCACACTTCAGATTTGTAAAGAAAATTAAAGGCATCTTGCAACCTTCCTTGCTTCAACAGGGAGAGAATCCTCACCACAGAGCAGCAGCGTACCAACCAAAGCTCATGCACAGTTCCTTAACGTTGTAACAAAATGCTTAGATAACTAACTGCACCTGATAATTACTTAAGGTCACATTCTTGTTTTGTTATTTTCACCAATTCAAAGCATATAGAAAGGAACAGAACTGAAGCTGAAAAACTAAAAACAGAAAGTGCAAACTACTGGAAAAATAATCAAACCATCTACATTTAGTATGTTTCCAGGTCAAAATTTTTTGTCAAGTATAATATTCATCTCAATTTCTTTACAAACTGCGTTAATGCAACCACAAGTTGCCAGGCATAATGTTCATTTTTAGACAGACTCAAAAAAACCCAAAAACCTGGAAACATTTTGCTAGAAAGTCAGGCTGAATCAGGCTCAAAGGCTAAGAGAAAGGCACCATTATCCTGGTATTTAATCATCTTCATTTAAAAGGTTTTGTTACCTTCAGATTGAACTCAGATATCCTTGTGTTTTCTTCAAACAAAGGGGACGTGGCTGCAGCCGTCCCTGTGCCCATTTAGTCATATCTTGTTTTAAGGAAAAGACTTTAGTATGTGGCACACCGAAGTTATCTCACTGCAACCTACTCTTAAAAGCAGCTTCAGCCTCCCTGTGGTTATAAAACATCTACCATCTACCTCCTCTCTTCCAACACAGAATAGTTAAAGCCACTGGAAAATTAAGAGTTACAAGGCAAAAGAAATATATTATACACCAACTGCTTTTATTTAATTTCAGAAACCGTTCACAAGATGGTAGAAAAAACTTACAACCACTTCTAATTTAGTCTTCCATTGTTCCCAGTCAGCTCTAAACCCATTATGTGCAAAGCCCATTTACCATGCATCTAGATGATAGATACAGGCTATGAAATTCTTTATTCTACTTGTAGCAGCTTATGCAGGTGCAGCCAAATACCAAGCCTCAGGACAAATTGTACACAAACTTTACAATGTAGAATTTGAATTTAAAATATGAAACTTAAAATCTACACAAAACTGGTAAAAATCAAGCACAGATACGAGGACAAACTTAAAACCCATGTGAAAAGGAGTCTCGTTTTCCTTTCAAGTGCTTTATTCTGCTACACAGTCAAAATGAAGATGTAAGCTTGTGGTTAGTTTAAATTACACTCTGTAGATACTATAGACCAATTTAAAAGTTACACATACAGCAATAGATGTCCATTGGTTCATCTGGATTACTTATACAATCCAGCTGGATTGTTGAAAACAAGTCAGGCAAAATTTGAAAGAAAATCCTTGTGCAACTTTTTAGACAAACGTTTACTGATGGGCACACTGTACCCCAGGTCCATGATGGCTGCTTTCTTCATCAGAACTATCATTATAAGCTTCACGTCTCTGGCCACCACCTGAACCACGAGTGGTATCAAATTCCTGAAGATCTACCTCTTCTGCATCACCAATTACATTGGGAAATTCTGGTCTAGCTGGCAGAAGATCTTCAAGTTCCTGCCCCCAAGAAAAAAGAGTGCATTCAGTACTACATCTACAGCTGCTAAGTAAAGCAAGCCATTTCCCACATCTTCAGGACTCCCTCTGAGAGCACATTAGGTTTAGAAGAATCAGGTGGTGTAAATTCTGCAGTGCATACTCATTTAAAAGTATCTAAAGTATTTCTATCAACTGGAGGACACCACTTAAAGAGAACAAGTAGCTCCACGTATCATCAACCAAAAGTGCAATCAGTAAGTACAGTTGCACTCTGAAAACTTATCACACAGCAGCAGGAAGATTCTTCCTCTTACCCTCCTCTGCCCAGTTCTTAAATACAGGTTCCATAACCTCATATTCCAGTGGGTATTTTCAAGTTACATGCTCCCCATAAGCCACATTAAAATAAAAATCATACTTGCGACTAAACTGAAGCACTGAAAGCACGCACGTGAGGTACACCACACATGCTCTGCATACACTGTCAAACAAAACCACATTTAGGCTTGAAAAAACTACTTACTGAAAGCTTTTCTGGGCTAATCCAGTTATTTTCAGGAAACTGAACATCAAATTTAATGTAAAGATCCCCTTTCTCAAAAGGATTGCGGTACTGTGGCATTCCTTCACCTCTGACTACACGAACACAACCTGTAATTCAAAGAGAGGTAAGCTGCAGAGTGCTACTTCAGAACAAATCTTTACACAAGTCTCTATTTCTCTAGCCTAGGTTCAGTTAACACTACAGTGATGGGATTAAGCATTCAAAAACAAACAAAAAAAAACCCCCAAAACAAAACACAAAAGCCCAGTCAAAGCAGTCCTTTATCAGTTCAAGCTTACCTGGTTCAATTACTTTTCCAGGAGGATATTTAACCACAATTTGACGTCCATCAAGGTGCTTAAATGTGAACTGAAATCCACACAGTGCTTCAACAAGTCCAATCTTGTGCGTCATATGCAAGTCATTCCCATCCCGCTGAAACACCTGAGAAACAAAGAACAGGAGATACCTTTTCTAGGCCTATAATATCTCCACAAGACTCATCATTTAGAATTATTTTTTATTCTTAAAATTCAGTATCAGAACAACAGCCTTGGTACAGAGTTAGCTTGATTTTGTTAATTCAAGCAAAGTTAGTGCCTGACGGGAGCTTATGTCAAACCACACCACATACTATGATGTAAGGTTCAAGTTGAACAAGAAGGTCTGCGTAGCAGCGCTGCCCTCTTCCCCCCAAGACCTTCTACACAAGCAACCTATACACAAAACTTCGGACAGTTTGACACTACTTCCCTGCACTGGAGTAGAAAAATCACATCTTTGTTTCTCAACAATTCACTGGTCATCACACATCTGCTTCAGGTAACTTCATCTACAGCAGGGCTCTGAGCAATTAGTCCACAGCTGTCAGAACTGATTTTTAAGCCACATCCCTCAGGATTCTTAAATCAGAGTAAATGTACGCTTTATCCACTGGCAGAACCACGACTTTCACCTCAAGGGAAATTTTAAGAACACTAAAAGCTTCACTGAAAGTCAGTCTAGTTTTGCTCACTGGGACACAATGTACAGTATTTTTCAGAATTGTTAACACTGTACAACTACATGTAGCTCATTAGGAGACAGACATGGCATCCACCATCTGGAATTTGATTCCATCATGTACATCTGACTGTTCTGTACGCTTACAGACCGTTTCTCAGTTATTACAGTAAAAAAAAATAGTAAAAGTCAACTGTGATGCCACATTTCAACCAGTATTACAGACAAAGGAGAAGAATGTGTAAAGAGCTATGCAAAACTGATTGACAAATTAGTAGTCCTTGACACAGCTTTGAAAAGCTCACAATGTACCTAATTCCTAGATCACCACCATTATATTCTTAATATGTGACTGGAATTTAAATTTCTACCCAACGCTATTCTTCATGTCACAACAGAACTTCCCACAACCACTCCATTCAAAATTTTTTCCAGAGTCTGACACACAAAGTATTTCTTATTTCATCATACTAATACCTGGCCTTCCTAAACAAAAGCATTCAAAAAAAGAAGCAGTTGCCTCAACTCTGCCCTATATGAGTTTTAATACCAGAAAAGAGAGATTGCAGTATTCAATTCAAAAGCGCAATATATATACTCCAGAATACAGTAAGTATAGCCCTTAGCACACTGGCATAAAAGAATCTTATTTGTTTTGTTAAATGAATCGGTAACATCAGCGCTCTGTGTTCCATTTCTAAACCACAGTAGCGGACATAGAAAGCACCATCTGGGGATTTTAATAGTTTCCTGCCATGTCACAAGACATTGAAAAAACCCCAACACCTAACACACTGTTAATGTCACAAGCAAAGCAGATTGAAACTAACGTCCTGAATAGCTCTTCACTGCGAATCAAAGTCAGCCTGAGCTTACCCGAGAAAGCTACCTTTTGTTAATGTTAGGAAGCCCCACAATCTGCATGTCCTCTGGCTACAAGTTTGAAAAGTTCTTTCTGGCTCACTAAGAGAAGACACGTTACTTGCTATAAATCTATTAAAAGCTATTCACCATCTGTCCCAGAGCTGCAACTATATAAATTACTTCAAAATGAACATCCATCTATATCGCTTAAATATTAAAGACTAAGATAAAAGGCATTTAAAATATAAACTTAAAAGCATTACCTCATTCTCCTTTTCTTGGAGTAAGAGGACAATATCACCTGGTTCCACACCTGGAGCCTGATCTGCTTCTCCACTGAATGTAATTCTCTGCCCATGTTTCATGCCTTTGTCTACATGGACTTCAAGTATTTTTACCTCTTTAATCACCTTCTTCCCTTCACATTTTTTACAGCGGTCTTTTTCATTAATTACTTCACCTAAAGAAAGACATATTTTGAGTTCAGAGATTTCCTCTAATTCCAGAAAAAAATAAAACAACCCTGCAAACTATTTTAAAGTAGGCTGAAGAACACATGCAACACAACTACTGAGTTAGATGTTGCTTTATGAATTCCTCACAAGAGGAAAGCCAAGCTCCATTTACCCTAGCTGGAAGACGGGGAGAGAAAAAATAAATATATACACATAACCTTCCAAGCTGTCTTAGCAATGATTTTGAAACGTGAGAGTGCTTTAGAGGTAAGAAAAAAAGACTGTCTATGGCTTCTAAAATTCCTTACATCTTGATTTGACTCCAGTATCCTTACTGCTCAACTCACTACTTAAAAAAAAAAAAAAAAAATCCTACTCTTCCATATCTTGTTACACTGGAAGATGACAACTATAAGAGAAAGGATGAAGCTAAAACCAAACTGAAGCGTCTTCCCTCCCTTAAAAGTCAGAATACAAATTCAAACTATTTAAATACATTTAGGGTGCTTAGTTCCACTTCTGTTAACAGCAGTGAAAAAAGGATTACTGGGTTCTGTTCATCGGCAGCCACAATTTGCAGCAGACCACAACCACAAAGTACTGTGTAAATGCAGCCAGCAGAACTACAGAAGCTCTCATACCGATGGGGGAAAAGTAGCTGGTCACGTCAGAGCTTCATGCAAAAGCAATATATAGGTTTTCCCATTGAAAGGATCTAAAATTTAAAGGTATTTAAGAGTTGAAACTGCACAGTTGTTCATGTTGTCCATTACCTCCAGCAAGGCCATTACTTCTTCCAGCAAACTGAAGGATGACAAGCCGAAACAGCTTAAATGCTCTGTTCTACTTCATCTTTATTTTACAAGTAAGCTATTGCCTTTGTACAGAAGCAGCAAAATATTAGGCTGCACGCACTGTAAACTGCAGTACTTATTTCCAATACTTCTGCCAGTGCCATAAGCAGATGCACTTGGCTCAAGATACTCAACTCGTCAGCTTCAACCACCTTTTTGTGAAACAAAACATAACATTATAAAGCAGCCGGAACTGCTAAACGTGTAGGTGAAGTATGTAAACTGTGGAAGCAAGATGTTCAAAGAAGTGTTTTGACATAAACATGACTCTAATTTCTGAGTGTTGTGAAAAATAAAGTCATCCACAAGGTGACATTATTACTCTGCAATCTGCAGAGGATCTAAAAAGGAATCACATGAAGTGCAGATCACATGCTGAACCTGCTCCCCCAGAGACAATTCAGCAAAAGGTATCTTCTTAATCTAAGTTAAAATCCAACTTTAGGTTTGCATTTTTAACATAAACTTGTCCTTGGACATCAGAATGCAAAAAGACAAAAAGCTCCTAAAACAACAAAATCTTGGGTTTTACTTTAACACAAGAGTAATACCAATAAGTAATATTCACCTTTAATTGTTTTTAAAAACAATCAATCCCTGCTCTTCAGGCTTTCAGGCTGCTTTTCAGCCTATTGAACACTAAATCTTGCTGTTGGTCCGACTAAAGGGATTTTTCAATGTCAACATCTGATCAAGCTCCAGCTGACTTAGATGGGAGCAAAATTGCCTCTGATAAGTTCCTCCTGAGATTTAACCAGGAGGTAGAATCTCACTAAATGCATTTAGTAACACAGAACAGCTTGGCCTACCTTCTCCATTGCAGTCAGAGCATACGGACTGCATCTGCTGAACCATTCCAGGAGCCAGCTGTCTGATCATGATACGTACACCTCTACCCCGGCAAGCATTACATTTCTGAACGGCTCCAGCCTTCCCTCCCTGCCTAGAATAGAAAGCACCAGTTGCATGAATAGCAAGTTTTTCCAGAAGCATATGACAAAAAAAAAAAAAAACCGTGATCAGTAGGTTAACATGCCTAATTGCACTGCCAATTTTAATTAGGTTCTCTCCTCCCCCCCCCTTCCTCCTAAACAAAGCTCTTGAATAGTTCCAATTCCACCAACAGTATCATTCAGGTTTAAAAATTTTCTAGTCTGTGAGCGGGCTCCAGAAAGTCAGGTACTGATAAAGATCTGACACAGGAGATGCTTCATCACACTATATGCCAACAAAGCAATCAGAGAACTCAAAAATATAAACAAACTTACCCATTACATGCACTACAAAGGACATTCTTGCTAAGTTGTAGTTTAGTTGTCTTTCCATTATAAAGATCTTCTAAAGAGACTCTACAAAATAAAGCATTTCTCCTGGGTTACCACTTAACAACTTATTTCCACCATGTAATTAAAATAACTTGCATAGGACAAATTAAAGCAAAGCAGATCATCATTAAAAAAACTCTATCTCCTATTAAAGTAAACCTCCATTTTAACTTTGCAAAGAGTCATTAAAAACTATTCCATACATACAAATATACACATGTAATCCTTAACATAGTTTCAGAGAAAAGCTGTAATTTCATCAGAAGAAACCAGATGAGATTGCTTGTGTTTCTCAACAGGAAACAAGTTGATCTAGCATTTTAGGTTTCATTATATTGTCATAGTTGATTTATTTTGGTTTCATTCTACCAGACAGGTGAGAAACCAACCTCTCTAGACAGTCCTGACAATATTCATAGCATGCATACAGAATACTTACTACTGTACTGGGTTTTCCACAAGAGATCACAGAACCACAAAATGATATGGGGTTGGAAGGGACATCTGGAGATCATCCAGTCCAACCTCCCTGCAAAAGCAGGTTCACCTAAAGCAGTTTAGACAGGAACACATCCAAGCAGGTTTTGAGTCTCTCCAGAGAAGGAGACTCCACCACCTCTCCAGGCAGCCTGTTCCAGTGCTCTGGCTCCCTCAAACAAAGCAAGCAAGTTTTCAGATGAAACTTCCCTGTGTTCCAGCTTGTGTCCATTGGCCCTTACCCGAGTCACCGGGCACCACTGAAAACAGCCCGGCCCCACCCTCCTGACACCCACCCCTTTAGATACTTATAAGCATTAATAAGATTCCCTCAGTCTTCTCCAGGCTAAACAGACCCAGGTCTCTCAGCCTTTCCTCATTAGAGGGATGCCCCAGTCCCTTAATCATCTTCAAAGCTCACCACTGGACTCTAACAAGCAATTCATTGTCTTTCCTGAAATGTGGAGCCCAAAACTAGACACAGAACTCCAGATGTGGCCTCCCCAGGGCAAAGTAGAGGTGAAGGATGACCTTTCTCAATCTGCTGGACATGCTCTTTTTAATGTGATGTTAGAGACCACTGGCCTTCTTGGCCCACAAGGGCACATGGCCTGTTGCCTCACAGTCAACTTGTCCACCAGGACTACCAGGTCCTTCTCCACAGAGCTGCTTTCTAAAGGGTCATCCCCCAATCTGTATTGCTGCATGGGGTTATTCCTCCTCTGGTACAGCACCCCACCCTTTGTTGCACCTCATTAGGTTGCTCTCTGCCCAACTCTCTAGTCTATCCAGGTCTCACCAAATAGCAGCACAGCCTTCTGGTTTTGCATCATCAGCAAGCTTGCTAAGGGTACACTCTGCCCCCCCCCTCAGGTCACTGACAAACATGTTAAATGAAACTGGACCTAGTACTGACCCCTGGGAAACACCACCTAGCTACAGGCCTCTAACTAGACTCTAAGCCACTGATCACATCCCTCTGAGCTCTACCATTCAGCCAGTTCTCAATCTACATCACTGTCCACTCATCTAACCCATGCTTCCTAAGCCTACCTGTAAAGATGTTATGGGAGACAGTGTCAAAAGTCTTGCTAAAGTTGAGGCAGACAACATCCACTGCTCTCCCCTTACTCACCCAACCAGTCATGCCATCACAGGAGGCTATCAGATTGGTCAATTACTATTTACCCTCGCTGAATCCACGCTGACCATTCCCAGTAATAGTTTAGATAGTTTAAAGGGGAGGGGTTAGCATGTCCCCACAGCCACTCAATTCTTAAGTTGTGTTTGTATTTTAACTTCTTTTAGAAGCACTTGAATACACTATCAAACTCCAAAAACTTTCATGTACTGATGGAAGACTATGAACACATTCAGTGTTTCTCCTAAAACTGTTTGTTAGCAGATAAGACATTTCAACTCAGTGTATCGAGAAAAGGTTGCCTGGCATCAGTGTTTACAAATAACAACAAAACCAAAGCTAATTAATAACACAACATGCAGTACTAGCTACCAAACAAAGCAAGTGTGTCTAAGTAAATGGACTTTACTAAGCATGGATTGCCAACAACAGAAAACGTGCAGCTTAACTTAAAAACTTAGAATGGACCTGCTCAGCAGGCAAAAAGCCAGTCATGACTGCAAGCAGAGATCTAAAAAACACAATTAGATGTAATATTCAAACGTAGCTTAAAATTAACCCCACAATCAAACCTGCCACATACACTTTTCCATTAATTATGCAGGTCACCTTTAGTTTCAGATGGTATTTTGCTAGGAATGCAAATCAATTTAAGTCTTTCCAGAGCCTTAGCACCTCTGCTTCCTAAGAATCCAGCTAATGAGTAATACTTGGTTGCTGAATGCCTTGTTAAGATTAAGTTTCCAAACAATTACGGAGCAAAACCAGGAAAACATGCTAAAGAAAGTATATACATGCTAATAACAGACAAAACAAAATATTAGGTAGTCTATAAAATTAATCAATTGTGAAGAATAATTCCAGATGACTGCCTTCTGGGCTATACACGACACGCAGGCATGAAAAGTAGGTGCGGGTTGCAGAGTACTTCAGCTGAGAAACATATAAAGAATATAAACTAGCAGAGTTTACTACTGATCAGGAAAGCTTGAAAGTACAAATTACAGTAGATACTCACTTGAGTGGATGCATCATATCTTCTCCTCTTCTTCTACCATTACGACTTCTACTCTGGCCACCCATGAAATTGAACAATCCACCACCAAAGATATGGGAGAAAATATCGTCCATTCCACTGCTTCCACCACTACCTTCTCGAAGACCCTGTTCTCCATATCTATCATATAACTCACGTTTCTCTGGATTTGACAATACTTCATAAGCAAAGCTTATTTCTTTGAACTAGAAGAGGAACAGAGTCAAAACAGTACATGACAATTCAGAACTTCAAGCAAGTATTTTACAACTGGTTTTTGCCCAGCATGAACAACCAATTAAGAAGGTATACAACAGAAGAGTTTTCCACCCTTGTTCTAATATGCAAGATTTAACAGCCTCTCTTGGGCTTTGGTTACCTCTTATCATAAAATAGACATTTTATTGAAAAACATCATTGACTTGGTTCTTTCTTATGGCTAGCACAAGACTGTTTTCTTGCAAAAAAAAAATCAAAGAAGAAACCCCCCAAGTACATAACACTGTAAGTAGCCACCAATCAAAAAATAAATCCTGTTACATACTAATGGCAAAGACTTATTTGCCAAAGGTAACTTAAGCACTTAAAATATGCTAACAATTAATCAACTTATTAAAATGCATATTAATGTGTTTGTCCTAAAAACAGATTAAAATCTTTTCACGGTCATCCCTGCTCACCCTTAAGCAACCATTAGAACTTCTGTTACAGAGAATCAGCCAAGTCAACTTAATTGCCATTTTTTAAATTGCTATTAGCATAATAAACCTAATTCAACATTCCCAAATATGCAATTTGTTTTACACAGCAGCAGTTTCAAGAACCTCCACAAAAACATTTTTCTGGATTGGAAAAACTTGGAAGGCTGACTCTACCTTTTCCATTATCTATGTAGGTGCCAATGCCAGCTGACACTATCTTGGCAAATGAAGAGGGGCAGCTTTTTCCTCAGTGTTACTTTCTCAACCATTTTGACTCAGCCAACTGCTGCATTTTTTCCATGAGGTACACTGGTAGATTTTGATATTGGGAAGCAGTAGACAAAACAGGGTTCCCTCTCACAGTTATTAACAACAAGCCCCCAGTACCTGTATTTCATCTCTCAGACTCTAATGTAATATCAAACTTCAAGGGTTTAAAAAGAAAGTCTTACTTTGTCACCTGCATTTGGATTCTTATCAGGATGGTACTCCTTGGCCAGCTTTCTGTATGCCTAGTTGAAAGAGGTACAAAATTAACTTAAATTTTGATTTATCAGTTCTTTTCTGAGAAACTGAAGTAGCATCTTCAGGAATAAAGGAAATCTTAATGAAGTGTTTCGATATTACTTATACATTGAAATAATACATAAAAATAATAACATTGCTATATGCATAAGTTAACTACACTTTGATTTAAAAACAACTAGAGCACCTAATGGCTAAAACTAGTTTTCCTGCTTATCTTCATTCAAGAACCACACTGGACTTTCATTAAAATGACTTCACAGAACCCACTCAGAACCTACAGTATGAGAGCTTAAGTTTCAATCCATTTGTCTTTCACCTCAATCATAGCAATATATTGGCAGCAAAATGGCTGCCTCAGCTTCCCATTCACCCTATCTGTCAATCCTCACAATAATCCTTTTGTTCTTCCTTACCTATCAATAATGGAAGATTTCATCTCACTTTGAACTAAGCACACAAGTTACACATGCAGAAATGTAGAGATCACTGCTTTTACTTAGCCTCATTGTTCTAAAACTGTAAGAGGAATAGAGCCAAATCTCAAGAACGTATTTTTCAGAATACATTTGTTTTTTGGTTTTGTTTTTTTGACCAGTACTTTGACTCCCAAAACTATCACTTTCTCTACAGCAGAGCTTCATCTGTATTGCATATACTTTAGAGGGTCAAAGCAAATAACAGGCCAGGCAGAAACTTTTCCTACAATTTAAGTTTTCAACAATAACAACCTCAACTCTTTCCCCCACTTCACCTCAACACCCCCCAGTAACAATCAGGGAAGAGATATTAATAAATTACATGGTATGCATTTGTTTTTGTGTTTGTTTTTTTTTTTTTTTAATTATACACACAAAAAAGCTACAGTGATGCAACTGCAAACAAGCAAAACACTGGCTACTAGAGTGCATTTCTCCAAAGCTCTATTTCTCTCAAACTAACCATCTAACTCTTTAGAAATACAATATAGCTTTACACATAAAGGTTTAGAGAGATCACAACTTTTCATTTTGTACTGCAACCATTAAGACTTCTTTTTTGTATCTGAACAATTACTTCTCTTTACTTATTATCTTTAAATCCTCAATAGTTCTGCATCCAAACAAAAAATAAAGTTTGCTAAGGGCCTAATGAAACAAAAATAGAACATTAATATGACAAGACCAAACCGAAGGAAGCATAAAGAAGAAAAAACTTTGGTCTTATAGGACAAATTACCCATCAGTAACAAAGAATAATCTTCACAAACCTAGATATTCTGTAATAATAAAGGATCTTCTCCACATATTTTAAGGAGTTTTTAAGGAGTTTAATCGACAAAAAAAAAAAAACAAAACAAAACAGAACACTAAACTGAAAACCTACACATTATCTAATCAGGAAAAAATGAGCATGCATGGTGATCTTTAAAAAGAGAGCACTCGTGTCTTCGCTGATAACAGCATTCCAGTTTAGAGCAATTCTTAAGACTACCCATGACCCAAAGGGAACCTACCACTATTTATTTAATCAGAAACAGATCCAGAACCAAGCTCTACACTGGCACCATACTATAATTTCAACAAAAGTTAATTTAAGTAATCAGTATTAAAGCCTGTTCTCTCAGCCTCTTTTGACTAAGCAATTATCTACTTGTTTTCACTTTCCTATACTATTATACAAGTCAAAATATACGATTAATAAAGCATCCATGTGACCTCTCAGTGACAATAAGATATAGATTAATTTCTCGCTGTTGCAGGCTGTTGGAAATTTTACATTCCATGACAGGTCTACTCCAGAGCAATTAATATTGCACAGGTTACCTGGGCTGAAAAAACTGCTGTCAGTTTTTTATTTTTGCAAGCCAAATATACCTTTAGAAGAATTCAGTGAGGAAAAAAAATGTTTTACTTCACGGTGTTTGGCATACGGCACTATCTTCTCACTGCATGCCTTCCACCTCTAACACTATTTCAACACCGCAATCGCCTATCCCTGCACAAATTAGGCTACCGCATGCATGATGGGTAACGCATGGTTGGTAATACCAGCACCACCCATCAGCGGAAGCAGGTCACTGCTAGTAAACTGTCTAGTTAATTATCCTCCCTCACGTGTAAGTCATCATTAAGTCCCTTTAGAAAAAAAACAGGAAAACAAAAAAAAAAAAACTGGTTTGTACGCTACAAAATAAAATGGATGTAGCGAATTGTTGCACGGATGACCTGGCTCCAAGTTTTCACCTCGCTCCTTTGTTTACCTTACCTTGTCGCTTTCGGCCTGGG
>VZRU01017020.1:0-15725 GCA_013398155.1 Pedionomus torquatus | reverse complement strand
GGCCTCGCCAAGCAGGGGGCCATTGGCGTCACCCAGCCCCGTCGCGTTGCCACTATCTCGGTGGCCCAGCGGGTGGCCGAGGAGATGGGCTGTTCCCTGGGGAGCCTCGTCGGGTACCAGGTCCGCTTCGATGACTGCACCAGCGAGGTAGGGCTCTGAGGGCTGTTCCCACAGGCTGTGGTGGTGCCGAGTGGGATGTGGTGGTGTCAGCGGGCTGTGGCTCGGCTTTTTGGCTGTTTGCCTCTCCCTGGAGTGGCACGGCCCTGGGGCTCTGCGTGCAGAAGGTCTCAGAGCCTTGGAAGAGTCATCTGTCCCAGCTGTAGTGAAGCTGCAGTTCCATGTATTGTGTAACTCATTTTGATGAAGTTTTTTGGTCACCTTACAAGCAAAACGTAGCCAAGCACCTGTGATGTGGCACATAAGCACCTGTGATGCAGTCTCCGTGTGCCTTCTTGACAAATAATGTGATCTATGTAGCAGTGTTTACTTGACTTTGAAGTAAAAATCCAGGCTAACAGCTGAATGTCTAATTAAACCTTTCAGGAAACTGCCATCAAGTATATGACCGATGGCTGCTTACTGAGGCAAATATTGGCAGACCCCCTGCTCAGCAAGTACAGTATCATCATTTTGGATGAAGCCCACGAGCGGAGCCTCAGCACTGTGAGTTTCACCTTATGTCTATCCTTTGGGGTTATTATTTCTCCTTTAGTGAGCTGTGCTTATAAATTTCTTTCACTTCTGCACAATCCTGAGGATTTTGGCTGATTCTTCATGGGTGTGCTTTATCCTGTTGCTGTCTTAAGGCCATAGAACTACTGCTTAATTTATAATATGCTGCATGATCTGAAAATAAGATGCAGCCTCTAATCCTGTTGGAATTGTTGAAGCTGTTGTTGTGTTTGGAAACAGTTAAAACTTGGCTGGCTGTTGGGTACTTTCCCAAAATTTCTCGGTGTTTGAAGCCAGCACAGTGAACAACAAACTTTCTGGAATCCTAATTCTTAAAAATGCATGCAAACAGACAACACCCTGAAACATCTCTCTAAGGCCTAATGTCTTTTAGGGTGTGTTTATGACTGTGCAGAGAGATTATGGCTTTGGGGATCATGGAAGTCTCTAGACTGACCTAAGTACCAAAAGCTATCAAATGTCACTCTGACCCTTTTGTGGGGAACCAAAGTGAGATTCGAGTCACTCAGTCCTCAAGATATTGTGTTGTGTGTCAAACCAGCCCAGCTGGTGAAAATGGAAAATGTTTTCTGACTCCCAGTTCTGCCCTCAAGCACCTGCAGGTAGTGCAAGTAATCAAGCTAATCAAGGTAACGTAAAAAGTTACTGCTCCATCACCTGTGTCTAACTAAAAGGAGCAAATTTTTAATCCAGAACAATGCAGAGTAAAATAAACTTGTTGAAGACATAAATAAATCATAAATATAAATAAATGGTACCACAAAGGAGGGTGCACACTGATCAGGTAACCTATGCTGGACAAAGGTGAGGGCTTTTTAAAATGGGTCTGAGATAACTGCTTGTAAATGACTTGACTTTGAGAGTATAAAAAGGAGAGCCAGGGGATTTTAAGTTACACTGATGCTGTTTACAGGCTGTGAGAGCAGCTGTTAAAAAATGAATTAAATTCTAGAAACAAATTAGTGTGCTTACAAGTTGACCAGGGTAAGTGTATGTATTCTGAGTGCTTGGGCACCGAAGGTGTGATTTTCTGTCTTCGCTGTATCCATGGGATAATACGAATGGCTTCCAAGTTCATCAGGCACTTCTAAGAAAACTGGGGTACTGATAGAAGTTCCTTGTGTTTGTCCGTTAGGATATTTTATTCGGTTTGCTGAAGAAGCTATTTTTACAGAAGAAACCACCGGACAGGAAGACAGACATGAAAGTGGTGGTGATGTCAGCCACCCTGGAAGTGGACAAGCTCTCGGAGTTCTTTGGGCACTGTTCGGTGCTGCATATTCCAGGAAGAAGCTACCCCGTCAAGGAGATATTCTGCAACCTGCTCAGCCCGAGGGACGTAGGCAGCTCTGCGTATGTTACAGAGGTCTGACATGTTTTACTCTGTTCCTGCACTGTGTTCTCTGCTCTTGGTATGATTATCATCTGTGAAAGACCACAGTAGTTAGCTGCTGTATTACTGTGGTTTTAGCATCTCTGCAGGATTAGTTTGTACCGTGAGTTCAGAAAGCGTGAGTGGGTTCCAGCTGTTACTGGCTTCTTTGTTTGTTTCAGGCTGTAAAAGTGACACTGGATATCCACTTAAATGAACCAGAAGGGGACATCTTGGTTTTCCTGACGGGTGAGAGTTTTTCTTTTGACCACTGATGGCTATTCAGAGGAAGCACGGCATCGCCAGCAAAACAGTACAGTCTTCCAATGACTGTGTAGTTTGGCCCAGAGCAGTGGGTGGAAAAGGAAAAGTTGCAGGATGACACAGGTAGTCCTGTGAAGTGATAGTTTTCAGAACACATTTAAGTATATCTGTGCCTATGAGACCAGATAAGAAAAATACTAGTTTTAAAAAATGCATGTGCTTTCTTCCTGGGCCAAATCTACTCTGTATTTGCTCTGTGGTTTATTTTGTTAGTTCAGGAAGGGAAAACTTCTTTAACTGCAAAGGCCAGGCACTCAAGCGACATATGACACTTTTTTGCAGTCATCTTTTAAGGAAAAGCCTCGGTGAGAGGCATGGTGGAAAGACTGGATGTCACCTTCTAAACTAATTCTCATAAATATTGCTGCCGCCTTGTAATGGTGTTGATGAGTGTAATATTGGCAAAACAACCTTCTTTAAAGATGTTACAAACTGGGAAGGCAGAGTTGTAGCTAGATAGGTCACTTATATGCTCTTGGATGTTTTTTTTTTTTTTTAGGTCAAATTGAGATAGAAAGAGCTTGTGACTTACTTTTCAAGAAAGCAGAATCTATTGATTACCGTTACGAAGTACACGATCGGTCTGTTGAAGGCCTCCTTATCTTACCGTTGTATGGGTCGATGTCAACAGGTAAGAGCATGTAATGTCATATTGAACTTAATTCACATTAATGTTAACTGCAAGAGTGTTTATGAACAGTATCCTAATATTTCTATTGAGATCGGAAAAAATGGCATTCATTAACCCATTTATTACGATACAATAGCGCTATTTTGTTGGGGGTTTGGTGTTGTTCTTAAATTCCTCAAACTTCAGCCTTCTCTGCACTCGCACAAAAGCCTCCTGTTAACATTCATATCCGCTGGGAGCGGCTTCACATGCCATCAAGGTCTCCAGCTTAGGAAAGGTAAGTTGTGAAACTGAAAGCTCTGATGTGGTATTTAGGCCCTCACATCTTATTTTATATTGAAAAGATATTGCCAGTAGTTTTTCGGTGATGAGAGCAGAGCTGTAAGGGAAGATAGAAGCAGTAGAGTGTTACACAATATAGAAAAGTACAGGTTATCAGGATGAGTCAGTCTGTTTCATTTGGCAGCCGTACCACAGTTAGTTTCAAAGAGTTAAAAACAAAGGCCTTTTGACCTTTACCCAAGACAGACACTGTATTTTCAGATGAAGTCGATGTGTGGGTGCAGTGTGTAGAACACCAAGAGGCTCAATAAGCTCAAACAGCAATTTCCATCCAGAAGTGCTGCTGAGATGGAAGATCGATTGGCAGAGAGGGAGCAAAACGTTTACCATCTTGAAAGAGTAAAAATGAAAAGTGGCATAAAAGAAAGGTGTGGCTTCCTCCTTACTCCGTGATAGATGTTAGACTCCTGACTGAGAGTGATTTTTATTTTTGTTTTAATTTTTTTTCCTTTGTGGTAGTTTCTCAGGCCTTTGCATTATTTTTAAATACACTGGGGACAATATTCTTATTTTTCAAGTATACTAACTTAAGAGGGAAAATTTCTGGGGGGAGTTCAATTTCCACCTCCTTTTTTAGTTCCTTGGAAAGCCAAATGAATGAATGGAAACTGTATGTGCTGCTTTGTTATGTGTTAAAAGAAGATTTTCTGGAAGCATGGAGGGTTTAACTAAATCTTTTCATATTTGCTTTCATGTGCTCTGGCTGTTAAAAGCTTTCAAATCCTTCATGAAGATTCTGTGAAGACCAGATACCTTGTTTTTTTCTCCTAGCTCTGAGTTAGGAAGCATCCAAGAGAGTTGGCCTTTCTTGATCTCAAAATCTTCTTGAATCTGCAAGCAATAAAGAAGATATTCTCTAATTTCTGACATGTGCTAAAATTATGCCAAATCTATATTTTAAAATACAGAATTCCGTGATTCACTTTCTAACATCATTCAAATTACTTTTCACTAAGTATTTGAGTAAGTTTGCACAGTGTTAGAGATGTGGTTTGAATTGTAACATAACAGATTGTTTAACTGGCTCTCTGTTGTTTCAGATCAACAGAAAAGCATATTTTTACCAGCTCCCACAGGGATTAGAAAATGTGTGGTATCCACAAACATTGCTGCAACATCTCTGACGATTGAAGGAGTCAGGTATCATTTTCGATCCTTCATAAAAGCTGTAACAGAGGGAGTCATTCAGAAAGTTTTAGACATGCCCAAAAAAAAAAGACATGCCCAACTTCCTTCTGCTACCATGCCTGTCCAGTAATTACCAGTTGCCTTTTTTTTTTTCTGGTAGCAAATAAAAAAAAAAGTTTGATACTAGTCTTATAGATGACTAATTCCGGGCCTGAATTTGAAATGAAAACTCAGCTCCATTAAGTCAACGTAATTGAGAGACGTTGTTATCAGTAACATCCCACAGACTGAACCAAGGGCTGCAGGTGATCAGCAAAGCGCAACTGCCTTTTTGCAGGGATTGGAGGACTAATGTGCTCTTGCCCTGATCCCGGGTGTGTGGCAGCTACCTGTATGTCTGAGACCTCTGCTGTTTTCTTCTCTGACAGAGTATGAATCTTTTTCAGGTACGTAGTAGACAGTGGCTTTGTGAAGCAGTTGAATCATAACCCCCGAGTTGGCTTGGACATACTGGAGGTGGTTCCCATTTCAAAGTAAGTTTTAAAAAGGTCATTTGCTCGGTGTTTCTGGGAGTTGGTCTGACAATATGGTGTATTGGTTGATCTTAAATAAATAAAGGAGTGGTGGGCAGCTCTGCAATTTAAAGCCATTTTTTTTTGTTGCCAAGTAGAAAGTGGTTCAGGACATATAATTTCCTCTACAGGCATTAAGAAGGAACTGACAATGTGTTGTCTGTAGTCTGAACAGTGGCTCACGTGGCATCCTGTGTTCACTGAATACAGCAGCCTGATTTAGAGAAACTTAAGAAGAGTCTTCCTTTGCACAAAAATGCTTCTTCATTTTGTTCTTGTGTAGCTGGATTTTTCAGTTGCTGCACAGTCTAATAGATCTTCCGTCTACAAGCACAGAAATTGCTGTTATTTATTATAATTACAGTGTGCTCCTTTGGATAATAACAGAAGGGATTCGGAGCTTGGATTATTTTTTTTCCCTGCTTTTCTGTTTTGGCAGGAGCGAAGCGAGGCAACGAGCTGGCCGAGCTGGCAGGACATCATCTGGAAAAAGCTATCGGCTATACAGCAAGGAATTCTGGGAGCAATGCATGCCTGATCACACCGTCCCGGAGATCAAGAGAACCAGTCTGACGTCTGTCATCCTGACCTTGAAGTGCCTTTCCGTGCACGATGTCATAAGGTAGCCTCAATGGAGCGGGGTGGGACTGTCATTTTCTAACTGAGTCTCAGCGGCGATGCAGCGCAGGCACCGGCAGCCTGGTGGCAGGAGGCAGGAGTAGGTCCCCGGCCAACTGTGACACTCCAAAACAATCAGCTTGTCAGCTTTTCTGCTCTTCTTCTCAGTCTTGAATGCCAGATTGGATCTTGAGCTTGAGTTCAGTTCGAGGCTCAGCCAAAACTATCTCCTTATCTCCACAATTAAGTAATTAAATAGTGTTCCTTTAAAATACTGATCTTTATATCCTAAAAGCTTTATCTCTGTGGAATTGCTCAATTTTTAGTCATAAGCATGCAGAAAATACCGTCCATCTTTGGATGTGCCGTGCTGGGATCTGTCATGGTAATTCTTCAGTGTGAGGCTGCACGTGTCGTAGCACACCCTTATGCTGAAGATGCTCACGTGCACTCTGGTCAGAAACCTGTATTGGAAGGTTACAAAAGCATTTTAATAAGTATGAAAACTAACAAAGCTGTACTGAATCTGAACACTTCGTTTTTTACTATAGATTTCCCTATTTGGACCGCCCTGAAGAAAGGCATATTTTAGAAGCTCTCAAGGAACTTTACCAGTGTGATGCTATTGACAGGTAAAAAATAAATCAGTGTTGTCACTACAAGAATTTAAAATTGAATGGTTTAACTGGTGTGAACTGTTCACGTGGACTAAAGGACTTCCTCCAGCAGTAGGATATGTTTCCTTATTAGACCATGAAGTTAACTACTGGTTTTTAATATACTCCCTGTAAAAAATAGGGTTAGAGCATGGCTTAGGACTTGAGAGATACAGATAAATTCTTGACATTGTTCTGGACTTCCTGAGTGACCTCAGACAAATTACTTCACCTCTCTGCTGTAGTTCCCAACAGCAGATCCCAGACTGTTGTGACGAAGGTGCTTGGGCACCAGCTCTGAGGCTCATCCAGAAACTCAAGACGGGAAGTGAGATCTTATCCTAATCTTCCAGGAATTCTTCTTGCAAAAAAAAAAAATAAAAATATATATATATATCTTAAGCATCTGATACACTTGCAAAGCTGGCTTTGCCTGCCGTGAAGTGGGCATAAGTGAGCTGGAGAAAGGTGAAGCGTTCTGCCAGTGACACACACAGCGTGTCTCCAGCTCCTGTCCAGGCACAAGCAGACTCCAGTGTTACAACTGTCCAGAGGGGAATGCTTCTTTCATGCACTTTGTTAGTATATGGTGGTTGACATTGTGTGTGCGCTTTTCCATTTACATTTAAGCATAGTTTTGTTCAATCTGGTCTTTGGATCTTTTTTTCCTGAGATAAGGAGAGGCCACGTGACAAGACTGGGTGAATTCTTGGTGCAATTTCCCCTCCCTCCCAACTTGTCCTGTGCTGTCATAAAAGCTGCTTCTCTTGACTGTGAAGATCTGCTGCTTCCCATTGCAGCCATGTTGTCTGTGGAAAACGTCTTCATTCGTCCAGGTAGGAAACATCCCAGAGCAGCCTTGAGTGGGTGGGGAGTTCCGCTTGGACAGGGACATCTCCAGCAATGGTCGAGCAGCACACACTGCTTCACCTGGAGAGCTGTTCTACAGCTTCCCTGTAGTTCTTGGTCTTGGTAATTTTCTGTGCTAATAGTTTGTGAGGCTGCAGCATCTTATAGGTGAATCTCAGAGTTATAAAGTGAGAACTGATTCTGTATTTTGAATAATGGTAGCACAAGCCTTTACTTGAGAGTAAGGATACTCCTGCTGGAGAGCAAGCGGGTCTCCTTAGTTTGGCCCAGCATGGGTGAGAGACAAAAGTGTTTACTTTAAAGCTTTAAATAACCCTTACGCTGCAGTTTGAGGAATGTTCCTCAAGTGTGATGCCTTGTCTCCTACGTTGTAGCTCATCTGTAGGGAGAAATGTTAGGATTAGGCCAAACATACAATGGCACATTGCCCGTGTGCTTTTATAACTTTCTGAGGTCTTGGAGTCAGGGCACGTTGCGTGTGAGGAATTGGCAAACAGTTATTTCAAAGACTTCAAAATAGGGTGGACTTGGTTTGCGTATGTCCCAAGGCTGTGAGCTGTAAGGCAAGGCATGGGTAAGAGAGTGAATTGGTGAGAGGAGGGAAAAGAGGAAAAAAAAAAAACAAAACCAGCCCACCAGAGAGAAAAAATGCATGACAGCAGATGTTCTGCTGCTGACCTAAGTACAGACAACAGGGACTCATTAGTTTGCTTTTAAGGAACAGGGTTGCCTCTGGATTGGCTTTTCTGCTCAATAACTCTGTTTAACCAAACGGGTATTTTAAGTTACTGTGAGAAACTCAGTTTATCACTGCCTCCATTTCCAGTGTTTTTCTAAATGGAAAATGTAATTTCGCTATGGTTCCACGCTTGCCCCTCTCACTAGTGCTAAACCCAGTCTCCCGTGTCTTCCTATCTCCTTTCCTCACCTGAGTCTACTCCTGACCCATCCCCCCCAACTGCACAACATACAGTTTTTATATGTAGCTCAGTCTTTGTTGGGAGAACTTTGTCCTTTCTAGTCACTCGTTGGTTCCTGTCCAGTTATCTCTGTGGTCTATTAACCGTGCCCGTTAGCGCAGCAGCTAAAGACACGGCTGACGGTACCGATAGCCTGGATTCTGCTCCGGGGTCTTTCCCGTTCCCACAAACGTGCTTTGGCTTTCCTGGCCGTGTGCCCTCGTTATCTGTTCCGCTGGCTAATGCACACGCGTTCGTTATTCTCCAGCAACCACAGACATTAGGACACAAACGCAGAGACTCCCATCATGAAGGCACTTTTGGTTTTGTATATGAAGAAGCTTCCTGGCTTCCTCAGTGTTACTTGTAACACCCCCAAACCTCTGGCAGTCGTCTGCATCAACCTTTGCAGCCACATCCCTCTCTACAAGGGGAAATAGGATGTGCTGGGGAAGAAATTCTTTGGGTATTTAAAACCTGAAATAACACTTTGGAAATGTTGCTTTTGCCTAGTACATTCCTAGCATTTAGTGAAGGCAAATTCCCACTATGCTCACAGATCACATTTTTTCTAGACTCTTATTTTTTTAAGACCTCTATTACTATGGTGCTTGAGTACTAAGACAAAAGCTGAGTTAAATAGATTTGATGGTGCTATGGTGGGGTGGTTTCTTTTTTTTTTCCCTCTCAGAGCAAAACTTTCACTTGATGTCTGTTAGCTGTTTGTTGAAGGCCAGTGGCCTTTTTCTTTCCACATGAACATCTGAACTGATTGTTGAGAGCGCAGTGCATTGAACCTCTCTTTCTAAGAGACTAGAAGTCTTCATATCTAGTGCTGACTGATGAGATTAATCACAGATTTAATAGCATCTATGAGTTGTAGTTCAGCAGTAGTGAAAGGGGGAAGAACTGTAAATGCAGCTGTGGAGGAGAGACAAATCTAAAAATAATATGAATAAAAAGCCGAGACTGTCAAACACACTTTGGAGAGATACTAATAGAAAATTAAATAGGAGTGATAAATAACAATGACTTCGTTAAAGTGAGTTATTATTTCCTCAGGTGATCCTCAGAAGCAAAAGGAGGCAGAACTTAAACACCAGGAACTTTCCTCGCAAGTGGGAGGATGCAATGACTTTGCAACCCTCTTAAATATTTTTGAACAGTGCAAAGCAAGGTATAAAATGATTCCTGACAGTAAGTGGTTTTGTGTTGCTCGCAATTCCCAGGTTTTTAAATGTATTGCGTATGTGTGCATGTACGTACTCATAGCTAATTGCAGATTTTTTTCCTTATTATTATGATCTGAAACTTCTATCAAGACACCTATTATTTAAACTAACAAAGTATCTGGCTGTGTAGGTTGCCTTCTTTGTACAACCATAACAAAAAAATAGAGGCGACTTTCTGCTTCCAGCTTACAAAGGGCTTCTTTATAACGCAAGTATTTCTGTTCTCAGCAAGTCTCCTTCAGCTTGGTGCCAGAAACACTGGATCCATTGGAGAGCTTTAAAATCTGCTTTTAGTGTGGAAAAACAGCTTCGGGAAATAGTCACTAAACTGAAACAGGTAAAAAATACAAATTTGTATGTGATTGAGTTATATAAGTTTATATTTGAGACATGTACGGGACTGCTGAGCCTTTGCCAGATGGCTGCTGCCTTTCTCCAGCAGAAACTAATCCACTTAAATGTTTGTTAGAGCATCCTTGCTGTAGCTTGTGTAACTAACAGGTGTGATGGTGGTAATGAGCAAGAAGGGGAGGGTTTTTCTCCTTTCCTCATGGTTTCTGTAGGGTGAGAAACTCAGCATTTAAAATCCATGGGGTGCAGAGGGTATAGTGACTTTTTCTTTAGGAAAGGTCCTGAGTTGTATTGTTTTTGTCTTTACGCAGCTGCCAGACTTCCCTAAAGAGACATTTGAAGGCTCCAGAACTGAAATACTAAGAAGATGTCTATGTGCAGGATACTTCATCAATGTAGCCAGGAGGTAAGAAATTTGGAATATTGAAGTTTGGAATATTGCATGGAAGAGATATTACATGTATTCTTTAAGGGTGCAGCCGTCTATTGATACAGAATAGTGAGGCTGTGTATTCTTAAAAGTAGCAATTGCAGCTGAAGGTGGTGTTTCCGCACAGGGCTGGAAGGCTGGTGGGTTCCCCAGGAATGTAATAAGTCAAATGCAGAGAAGTTTCTTAAATCCTTGGAATAGTAGGTTTATTTCTGTCCATGGAATGAACTTGGAAGCTGATGAGTAGTTCCAGATATTAAACTAAAGGGATGGGAAATGTCCCATTCCAAACCCTGTTTATTATTGTGTTGTTACAGCTGTGGTGTTACTATGGTAAATTAGGCAGATGTATTTTATTCCTCATTGGTTTTTTTTTTTACAGTTTAATTCTGGAGGGATATTCCACTACTTAAATATATTTGAGTATTTTTTTCTATGCTGCTGCTGATTTGCGTAGTGTTGCTGTCTAATCACAGCAAAGTATATTTCAGTATATTATTAATTGTTTTTTCATAAACCTTTCAGATCTGCAGCCAGGACGTTCTGCACAATGGATGGGCACGGCAGCATAGTCTATATCCACCCTTCATCTACAGTAAGTTACCAAATGCTGTTAATGAAGTAGCAAAGGATCTATAAAAGCAGTGAAGGGCAGATCCCTGTAAACTCTTCCTCTTTGATTTGTGCTAACTTACGGCTAGGAGGAGCATTTTGTTACAGTGCTCATTTTCAGAGTGGGGAAAAGCCTCGCTGCTTGAAATTTGGTAAATGTTTGGCTTATGAAACAAGTGTGACATAGGCTGAACTTTCCCTCTGGCTCTTTGGATTTCCTGGGCAGCTCTAAGTGAGTCATGGCACCTCAGTTTCCTTGTCAGAAAATTTAGGGTAATGTCAGTTTTATCTCATTCTTTCATCCACCAATGGAGGGTGCTTCTGTAAATGCTTTTTTTTTTATATCAGTTCTGAAATAATATTTCAATTTTTCAGCTGTATAACCAGGAGACTCTCCTCGAGTGGATCATATTCCACGATGTCACAGTGACATCCAAAATCTATGTCCGGACGGTGTGTCCCGTTCGCTACGAATGGGTCAAAGACTTGCTGCCCAGGTTGCATCAAATCGATGCGTATGAGCTGAGCAGTGTGGCATGGGAAGAAGTTACCGAAGAGGAAATAACCAAGTGGAAACATAAGGAAGAACTTAAAAGGCAGTATGGTAAGCACATCACTAGTCCGTATATCTATGGCATGTGTATTTTTCTCGCTTGTTGGGGCCGTGTGGGTGTATATTATGTCACTTGAATGCAATCAGGACTAGTAGGTGTGAGTCAGGATGTGCTTAACCTATTTGTTGTGTGGCTCTAGTTGTTTTCTTGTCTTACTACAGCTCTGCAATCCTTATTTGCCTGCCTCAGCAGTGTGTGTGCTGGTGTTTGTCTCCTGATTCTTGCCACGCTCCCTCCTTCTTTTTGGTTTGCAATAGCTGTCAGGAGCAGAACTGGAACACAGAACTGAATAAAAGCATTTTGAGTCTGTTATTAAAGTTTGCAAAGGATATCTAGCCATAGAGACCCAAAGTAATACTGTCCTGAAAGAGAGAGGTCTTAAGGGCTATAAGAAAAAAAACCAACCAAACAATAAAAAAAAAAGAGGAAAAAGTATCACATTTTGGTGAATGTCTCATTCTGATAATTAATTTTAATAAATCATCAATTTTAATTAAAACTGATGCCTGCTAACTGATCTGGCTGCTTGACATTCTTTGAATTCTTCTGTCAGCAGGTTTTATAAAGCAGCCAAGTATTCGAAGGGCCCCTTTACTCCTGAGCTGACCCTTCCAAAACATTTAATTTAATATACAATATGGGCGCAGGCGATACAGATTCTCTTCTCATTTATTTGTCTGAAGTCCAGGGAGCTGAGGTTTGTTCTCTTTGTCCCCCTTGTTTTTGACTTCACCAGACAACTGTAAATTGAGATTAATGTTGACCTTACAGATGTTGTATTTCTGGGAGCTTCGTAAAATTAGGTGGCCGAATAGCTGACAAAGGCTTAATTAGTGCCCAATGGAAGGAAAGGTGGCATGATCTGAATTATTATTTAACTCCTAGACAGAATAATTACAAATATTCGGAATGAATGCTGATTAAAGCTCCTTCCTTACTTTCTTATTCAAAGAATCTGGTGCCCAGCCCCAGAGCCCTAGGAGCAGGCTGCTGTAGCTGTTTCATTCGCACAATTATTTTTTTTTTTAATTATTATGTGTTTTATTTTAAACTGAAAATACTTCTTGCTTTTCTTTGTTTCTGGGAGAAACACTCCCAAGGTCTCAGGTCAGTGGGAAAATGTGCATTTCTAATGGTATCTGACTTTTCCCACTGCTTTATCTGTACGTTATCCTCCCTCTTCCTCCTACCTGTGGAAATGTTTGAGGACAAGATGAGCCCAAGCTGCAAATATTGACATGAGAGTTAAGGCATGATTATTGGGGGGTTTTATTTATTATTTTTTTCTCTCCCTGCTATGGTACAATGTGTCCTCTCTGGAAGTCATTCAAACAACTGACTGGGACTTGAAAAACATTTGTCATTCTGTTGAGGGGTTATTTTTTTGGTATTTCACAAATAGGAGGAATTGCAATGCTGGGGGTTTTCTTACACAAAAGAGTATATTTCTCTCGCTCCTCTCCCCACAGAAGCAGTCGCTGATAACTCTGCAAAAAAGCTGGAGAGAAGGAATGATGAGAAATCGATACTGGATGCCCGAGCTCGCTATCTTGAGAGAAAGCAGCAAAGAGCACAGGGTTTAAGTGGAGCGTTGAAAGAAACGGGGTGATGCTCACTCTGCTTTGTTCCCAGTGTGAGGAAAGGCAGTTTGGTGCAGTCGTTCTGGGTACGTTTGCATAATGCAAAATGACTAACTGGAATGAAGGAAAACTTCTGCTTTGTGGTAATTGTGAGTGCCAAGGCGTTACAAGGGTAATCTGCCTTTGCTGCATCCAGCAAGGAGAAGTCACTAAGCTTAGGTTTGCTGGTACACATCACTCCCAGCAATTTTGTGGCCTCAAATGTGGACAAAGACATGACACTCACTGTGGTGCCAATTCTGTGGCATTTAGTTGACTTAGAAAGGTCTCAGTGCCACTATTAATAAAATTTTCTTACATGTTGGGCTTTTTTTTTAAAAAGGAGTGGAACTGTCACTTTTTTATCCATTTTATTTTGTATGATTGTGGCTACACAATCTTCATGCTCGTATGTTACTCAGGAAAACATGTAGGAAGTGCTTTTTTATGGATGGAACCCTTGGGATCTAAACTCAAAAGGACGTTTGCCACCTGCATTCCGTGTGGCAAACAGCATCATTCCTACTGTCTATTGCGCTGTACCATGTACAGTGATGGTTCTGGGTGAAGATGTCTTTGTATGCAAAGTATGTTGTAAATGTTTTCACATTCTTGCTAACAATTGCCTAATTTTTGTCAGGGATGACTTAGCACTGTGTGTTTTCCATTTGGGAAAAGGGAAAAAAAAAACCCAGCCAGCAGCCAATCCAGTACTTGACCAGCTTATGCCCTCTGGTCCCAGGTCCTGCTGCCTAGTGGGTTGTTTTTTGAGTTTGGGGACTGTTATTTTTAAAATTTATGAATTTTGGTCTGAAAAATGACTATTTCAAATGTGTTGAAACAACACATTTGAAATACTGGCTTTGTTCCTCAGCTGAAGTATATAAAAAAGCAAAGAGCTTGTGACGCTTTGTCATCGTAAAGGTGGATTCCTTCTCAATAAAGAGGTAATCCCCTTCTCTCACCTTAATAATCCTAACATGTCCCAGTGCCCCAGTGTGGAGTTTGTCTTTTTGCTAGTCTTCATTTTCAGTAAGTAACATTTTATGTAAGACAGTTTCCAAAAAAACCTGAAAGAACCACCTGCCATTTCTCATGCCTTAGTTGCGTGCAGCTGTGTGTCACCTCCCCTTGCTTTTCGTGTAACTAGCTATCTCTGTTAAATTTGAGTTGTAAGTAAGCCTTAGCACTTGGTGTAAAACATTAAACATTCCACCTCTGTACTGCACAGGCTCTAGCTGACCATAAGCTTCTAAAAAAACTGGGCTTCTCTTATGGGGAATATGATAATTTTTCATAAAGAAGGTAGTGGCTCTGATTGTTGTCCCTCTTTCTGTGATTGTCCCTATTCAGATGAAAAAGCTGAGACAAACTCAGAGTTTCTTGTCTCTCAGAGTGGGCTCGGCTGCAGTCTCCTCACTGGTGTCCCACAGGGCCAAGTGCCACCTCGCTGGGCTGTAAGAGGCTTAACTCGAGCAACACCATCTCTGTCAACAGCCGTAGCAGGGGCAATGCTCAGTCGCAGAGTTCCCCACTGCAGGAGAAATTGCTGCCGCCTGCCCCTTCTCTGTGTGTGCAGAGCACAGAACCAGCGGTGAGATCAGTGCCTTTCAAGTTCCTAAGGGAAGGTGTGAATCAAACAATTGGTGGTTGTGATCAATCTTTGTAGGAAGTCGCGTGTTTACGATTCCTCTTGCATTGGGGCCCTTTGTCCTGGGTTCGGAGGGAAAAGGGCTTTGTTCTTTTCATGCTGTTGGCAGACTCTGCTTTTGAGAAGCCAGCACTTTTTTATTGACTAAACCTATAGTCTGGATTTTGGTAAAATTAAATTTAATTTATATTTGCAATGTCACAGCACATCAAATGCCATCTGCACCACACGCTAGCTCTGAGATCAGTAGCGAGAACGCCCACTCTTGCTTGGGGCTATGTATCTCCTGACAGATCCTAATGCTTTATTATTGTATTCATTCTTTCTTTTTACTCAGTAGCGAGAAGGGAAGGGGAATTTTTTTCCCCCTCCTGTGCTCCAGGGCTGCTGAGAGGTTTTGAAATTGTGAGTATAATACAAAGCGAAAATGGGATGAGGAAATAACCATGAGATTGCAAAATAAGGAAAGATCTAAGAAAAGCGGTGGTTAAAATGTGCTGGAGTGCCCGTGCCTCACAACACACACTTGGAACCCTGCAGTCCTCGTGTGAAAAGAGTGAAGTTTTACCTGTTTTTATGGGCTGGAGTTACATTCTAAGTTAATCAAGTGGGAACTTAATTACATTCCTGTACTTATTAACAGTGTTACAGTGGGGGGAGTCCTTTGGACCATCTCTGGAGTCTCGGAGACGTGTTGTTTATTGACCTCCTATGATTTTTGCAGAAGGAGGTGGTTGGTACCAGCTTACGGCCCTTCCCTGCTTTGTTTTCTCGTTTGAAAGGAGAACCACATCCTCTAGGGAATGCGGTATTCGCAGTGCAGCAGCAGCGGCCCAGCGAGGCTGCCACCCAGGATGGCTCCTAAAAAGGGGGGGGAAAACGCTGGGCAGGAGGAGAGGAGGGGCAAGGCCCGTGGCGGGAGGGGGAGATTCACCACGGCCCCGCCTGGGCCCTTGGGGGTCCCTCAGGGGGATCTCCGGAGCCTTCAGTGATGCTCAGGGCTCCCAGGCCGGGCCGCCCTCGCCCGTTTCCATGGCAACCTCCCCCCTCC
>VZRU01017019.1:56842-69762 GCA_013398155.1 Pedionomus torquatus | reverse complement strand
ACTCTAACCATTCTATGATTCTATATAAACTTTTGACACATCCAAGTTCCACTGAAGAAGGCACAGCTTGCCCCCTGAACTTTCACTGTTGAAAACAGTGATGTCCTTTAGGTGCACCAGTGTAAGGACAGGTAGGAGAAGAGAGCGGCTTGACATTGTTGGTTCCCTAATGGCATGTGTCTGGCACATTCCAGGAACCAAGACAGGGAAACACCTCAAAGGAAGTACTAAGGGTTACAGTTTGTAGAAGTGCAAGAGAGAATGAGTGATATCTACACAGTACCATGAAATTGGGCTGGTTAATCATGATCTTCTAGTTTGCTTCTGGTACAGCTTTAGTCTCCAGTAAACTGCTCTATCAAGGCACAGACTTTACAACAACCCATTAGATTCGGCTCTAAGCTAAACACCTTGTTGCCACACAATTTGCACTTGTGCATGTTTATGTTGGTTAGAGATAAAACAACTGAAATGGTGTAGGTACTCTTCCTCTATTCCGTATTACACAGGTCCCATCAGCAACAGCCTAATCCTGCATTCAACAGTGCAAATACTCTTGGATATGTGTTTATTTGTACAAATAATCTGTACATGTCCTCAGTTATACGCAGTTTTCAGAGATGGGTTTCTTCTCCACATGACTGCTGAGTAGGCCACTATATGGTGACACGACCAGTTGACTTCAGATTCAAATGAAAATAGCATCTATGAACACATACAGAGCTTGCTGAATATAGTCACGTTAATTGTGAGCCCCTCTAACAAACACCTGAGAGATGGGAATTTTGAGACCCCTTCCTGGCATCTCCAGAGGTAGCTCTCTACATGCATATGAGGTACCTTCCCTCAATACAAGGGTCAAGGATGATGAAAACCACTGTACCGTCTCGGTGAGATGGACCCTTAATAGACAGCAAAGCTGGCCCCTTATGGAGTATTGTAGTAGATCGATGATGTTATTGATAACATGTAGGTAGTAATAAACATGGAGATTTTATCTTATTTTTACAATCCCAAGTGAGAGCAGGGTGACTTTCTGCAACCTGGCCCATCATTAATGTAATTTCTTTGATATAGCTTATGTTTCTATTGTCATTGAAGCAGCAGGGGCATCTGCTGGGGCAGCTGTAGTGGGGCTGCACGGGCCACAGGGAGAGGCTTTCTCCCCAGGTGGGGAACAGTGACGGTCTTTAAATGTCCCTCTTCAGAGATAAACTCACTGATCTGCAGGGACTAAAGGTGGATATTTCTGAACAAATTTATTTAATCCATCTACTATCTAAAAAATGCTCTGCAAACAGAATTTTATCTGTTGTTCTTAAACAAATATTGTAAGGTTTAAAGATTTCATTGGCAGAGCAGGAGTTTAGCGCAAGAGTTTTACCTTACAGTTTATATCTGATTCATAGCACAACAAAAGGAAAGCAAATTTGCTGGTCTTGGCTGGATGCACATAAGTGCTGGACAAACAGCAGGTAATTCCAATAGAGAAAGGGGAAGAATGTTCTTCTGTTGCCCTTTTTATTATCCTTGTTATGAATTTTCATTGCCGAAAGGTAAGTTACAAAGTTAAATTTTAGCAGTGATGAATGCATTATTTCTTTTCTTGTTCCCTGAGAACATTGATTAGCTGATGCACAGATCTGGTTCTCAGCCAGCTGTTTGAAAAGCCAGGCAAGCTTTCTCTGTGTGTGTGTGAGAACGCTCTTCTCTTTTTCCTACCACTATGCAACTGTAGTTATGGCTGGTGTATCTCATAGACCTCACTGATTATAGAAATATGAATCATATTTGAACAGTATTAATCAGAATTTGGCTTCCAACAAAAGCCAGAACAACACATACTAAATACAAGTTAGGAAGGTGCACTGTAGTCTTTCAGAGTTACTTACTTTCGTATTATTTTTATTATTTTTGAAGCTATTGCCAGAAGTGAGGAAAGCAGGTTATTTCCCATTTTTCATTTAAATGAAAACTGTTGAGTTTCATTCACCACAAGCTTCTAAAACCAGGGCCTTCACAAATTCAGAAATGTGACAACTCTACAAAAGAGATGTTACAAAACCTTTGCGCCAAATAGTTTCTCATAGATGCCAGTGGGAACATATTTTGTTTTAAAATAAAAACTGTTTGTACCACAAGCATCTCTGGAGAGGGAAACACATGTATTTTTGTCTCTGAAGGGTTGTCCAGCTATCATTTCTTCCTCTCTCTTCTGAATTTCCTTGAAGATGCTTTACTTTTACTGAGGTTTCCACAATTATTGATCTCTTGAAGTAGTCATATTAGCCCAGGGAACCACTGCTTCTCTATCTCAGTCTTTGAATGCAGGTGTTGGTTATTTCTGTTTTGTAGGGCTCCCTATTTGGCAAGTCCTTGTCACTGAATTGGACTTCACTTCCCATCCTGACTTCTGTATGAAGAATTTGTTCTCTGAATTTAAATGTTTTCCCTCAGCTCACCTTTTTGCAAACATGTAATAGTACAGAGCATGATTAACATTAGCTGTGAACTTTGCACGTAAAAGGTGTATGGGTTTAACACATCTGCTTCTAGATTTTTTTTTTTATTTTTTTTTTTTCTGTATTTGTCCCAGATGTCTACAGTTTATCATTCACTGTTTCCTCTTGTGACTGTATCACTAAGGCCTTTGCTTTCCCAGTGAAAAGGGGCAGGGAGTGAGCAATGATGTTCAACTTCTGTGCTACCCTGAGAAAACAAAAGAACAGTCTTTCTCTTCATTTTACAGCTGTATGCATCCAGCTGACATTGCCTCCTATGGGAGCAATGGTTTCTCGCTATCAAAGACTAGCTAGCCTGGCTTACAAAGTGGCTATGTTCTTCCATAATTAGGGACTCATGTCTGTGGTTAGAGACCATTCTCAGAACATTTAAATGGTCCTTTGCCCTCAACACCAACTGATCAGTTTCTGAAATAAGGATGCTACAGAGAGAGCTTATGGGGCTTGTGGGAATCCCTTGTTAAAATTCTGCCATCCCATCCAAAAGAAGAGTTAACATTATTCCTCTCTGCCTGCTGGAGCTCATCCTCTCAGCAGGTATTGTTAAATCATCTCTGCTAGACAGAATGTGCCCCTGGCAATTGGAAAAGTCCGTAGAAAATCCATTTGAAGAGATTATTTTATTTTTTTCCCTGGGTCTGCTGCTGTCCCTGGTGTTCATTTACCTGTTTTAAAGAGTAAGTTCCTGGGAAAGATCCCCTATGCCATCTAATTCACTGTGGTACACTTTTGAAGAGGAAAGCAGAGATCTCACCAATAAATGCATTATGTATTATACTACTTTGCCAAAAGGGATTCCAGCCCTTCATGATTTGGAAGATGGGGTGGAAAAAAGGTTTCAGTGGTTTATACAACAAGATCCAAAGGACACATTTCCACATGCCCTCTTTCTTCATGGCCACTCAGTTCTACCCTATGCAACCACAATATTTCCATGAGAACATCTTCTTGAAAGCCCAACAGCACATTATCAATAGGAAATTAAGAGGAACCTCTTTCTTTGCATTGGTGTAAAACCAATGCCTGCATGCTTTCAACAGTACCACTTACCTCTGTTTGCAGTGCATTTTTACAGATGCTTTCAGGATACATACTTTGGTGTGACATCAAAAAGAAACCTACCTTGGCAAAGGAGCAACAGGAAACTCACAGCTTGTTTATATAAATTGTAAAACCACTGTAATGAAATAAACTAATTATTAAAAGAGTATGTTTGTGTCCCCTGCTTTTCATCCTAGATGTTCTTAGATAAGACAGGCCGTTTTTTTAAAGCACACACTATTCCTGCTTTGGGCTACCAGAATAAAAAAGCAAGTGCCAGTAGCACTGCATTGTGCCTCCAGATGAGGAGGCACCAGAGGAAATGACCAATGAAAACAAAATGCATTCAAACAGCTGAACCTCAGAGTCAAGCTACGCTCTGTAAACTCAGTAACAGCCATCTTAAGGAAACAGGTATGTTTTACAATGTACCCGAAGGTCAAGGGACTCTGGCTCTGGTGGGGCAACTGAGCTCTTCTTTGTTTTCCCTTTCTTTTCTTTCTAGGAATGAGTTGACTTAAGGACCCTGTGTTAAAAGTGGTCTTCTTCCTACTCCTAGTCACACAACTTCTTCAGGAAGTTCTCCCATATTGAGAACTCCCAGTACTCCCATATTACCTTAGTATTGCATCACTTTAAAATCAAAAACATTGTAATGCATAAAACTTGAATGACTTGCACATGTCAAAGGAAGACCTTTTATAGCTTCAAATTCTTGCATTATCAGCTTGAAAATCACACTTCTAGAAAACCTGAGGACTCTGCTCTGGTTATTTCAATCACTAGACTGGTGTCTAGGGGAAAACATGGTGGCATATCACAACACAAAGCTTAGGACCAGTTCTGTACTGAAAGATGCAGGAAAGAGCCTACTTTTGGCAGGATATATTCATCAGCTTTCCTCTGCATGAAAGATCTTATTGTTTCCTTTTATGCTTCCATTTAGGCAGGTATTTGGAACAGAAAAGTCTGTTCTAGAAGGGCATCTAAAAGGAATAGTTAAGAGACCAGGATAAAAGGAATTGGTTTAGTACAGAAGCAACGTGTGTTTTTAAGACTGTAGAGTTTCTAGTATAGCAGCAGGAAGAGGTAATTCTAAGCCTCCATGCAGTAGCATCCCTACTCTTTGTACTCTGAACAATATGGAAAAGTTCCGACTGCTGACTCTTGTTGAATCTTGCTTGCTTGCATTTCCGCAGACAGGAATTAAGTACCTGCTCCCATGGTTTTATGGTTTTGGTCATTTCAATGACACAACCTGCATGCTGGCTGTACGTCTCTGTTAGATCTTCCACAGATGAGACTTCATTTAAAGAGACTAAAAGGTTTTTACGGTGCCTTGTGAGCCAGTACATCACTATTTCTGAAGCCCTTCTGCAGACTGAACTCTCTTTGAAGTCAATGGGAGTTCTGTCTGAATAAGGACTTCAGGATTTGGGCCTCAGGATATAAATGCTGTGATCAATCTTTTGAGCATAATGAATAACATTTTCTTGGCTTTCAGAACTATACTAAGCCAACTAGTAGCCCCAGGGATTCAAAATGGCTTAAACAGGAGAATCTGCTTTGTTTCAACCAACATCTTTATTTAGCTTTTAAATCAGCAAAGTCCCTATGCCTAGTACTGACGTGCCTGCAAAAAAAACCTCCAATAATAAGACCAGATGTTTCAATAGTTAGTTTTACAATCAAACCTACCATGGCATAAGAAACTATGAAACAGAGTTGTGTTCAATGAAAAACAACATACTTGCTGTAGACTGACCTGTTTGGAAGTTGCAGCCTGTACAGTTTGAAATGAAAGACTTGAAGGCTGAGAACTTTATTAATTATGCGACAAGGAGATCTGTAGGCACTGAACTCGACCAGAACATCATAGTACTAGACTGTGCAAACATCAGAGTTAGTAATACAAAAAGTTGACAGTCTGGGTAGGCAAGACAGATACTGCCTGTCTCCTATTCCTTATAATTACTCTCACTTTATAGATGGAAATTTCACCAAGGGAGAGGTTATATGACTTACCCAATGCCTCTCACAAAGTCTAGAATGAAACCTGACTGTCAGCTTGGTGCCTTACTGTCGAGACTACACTCTCTGTTTTATACAACAATAACATTATATTACAGAACTTAAAAAATCAGGGCTTCCTGCTCCAGTCTCAGCCTTGGCTGGCTTCCAGCATCCCCAGCCACCCTCACCCCTGAAAGCAAAAGCTTCGGTTTTTCCCGTTACCTGTGAAGAGAGTTTTGTTAATGCCGGTTTCAGTGGTAGCAAGTATGGATCTGGTGATAAATGACACCCTGATATGACCAGCTGATACTATCCTAGTAAATGCTGGCAGAGCAAGCAGCAGGGCACCATCAGTGTGAGGCAGAGAAAAACTGTCCGGAGTCTTCAGCTCTCACACTGCTGCTGCCCTGCTGCTTGCTCTGCCAGCACTTCTGCAGAGCTGCTCCCCAGGCAGCCAGAGCCTGGCCTGCCATGACACAAGGGCTTCATCCTGCCCAGGGGCAGAACTCTGCATTTGCCTTTTCCGAATGTTTCAATGTTCCTGTTGGGCTGTTCCTTCAGCCTGTGTAGGTCTCTCTGGATGGCAATCCTGCCCTTGAGTAAATCACTGAAACTGCTGGGAAATAGGACTTCTCCTTAAGTTAATCACATTTATAATGCCAACCTTTGCTGGGCTTTCTCCCTTTCAGGTGCACCTGTCACAATGAGCACGCTGAGGGAGAAAGCAGCAACACAGTGCTCTCTCTGGGATAATGGCTAATGTCAGCCTCTTCAGCAATAGGGAAAAAAGATGTTTTGTGAAGAGTTTGTGACATGTTTTGGACAAGGGGCAGGACTGCTGGATCTGGGAGCTGACTGTGCAGGCCAGCAGAGCTTTTAACCCAAGAGTCAATGGAGGTCTCCAAAATAACTGCTGTTATATGTTGTCTTTTCTACAGTCCTCTCTAATTTAACAGCAAATAATTAAATAATTTGTCTCCTGAGATGCCTCTGTTCCTCTGTAGAAACACTCTTAATCTCATTTCCCCTCCCCTGCTGGAGCCAGAATGGCAGAAGATATGCTTCCCCTTCCATGAAAGCTACCTACTGTGCCTCCCGGTCCCTAAATGGTCCTGTCTCACTTGGATAGTACAGGGACCTTCAGCCTTTATTTAACATGATAACTGCAAATGTGGCTGCCACTAACAAACCTTGCTTTTCCTCTGCAGCACCAAAGGCATCTGGGAAGGGCCTAACGAGCTAGAATTTGCAGGGAACTGCGAGGCCACAAAAAGACCTGTAGCTACAAGAAGAACTACTTAAGTTCAAGTTTCTTAACACAGTGGTAACTTGGGGAACATTTTGCAGGCCCTTACCTCTGTGTAAATGTGGGTGGAGGTGTGCAGGTGCCCAGTTCCTTTCTTCAAGTCCCAGATTTGATGCAGGTTCTGTAGCATCTTAGCAGAAGAAATCCTGCTACTTCTGCTTCTGCCTACAATCAATGGAGAGTCTGAAAGAGCTGCAAATACCAGGTTGGTATGCATTGCAATGGGAAAATGTTGAAATGTAGGTATGAATATATATGTGACTGTCACTAGCATACAGAAAAGTGGTTTGAAAAAGCAGCTCCAAAGGTGATGAGGGAAACATAAAGAGCAATTACCTGGAATGCAAACAACAGGGCTCCCAAACACAAGTTCAGCAACTGGAAGAATTTCTCCACAGTATCAGGAAGACTGAGAAGGTCTCTACTATATACCAGATGTGCCCTGACGCAGCTGAACCTACTTAAAGTTTTGAACAAGTAAAGTCTTGCCCAGCCTACAACTTGTAGCAGTGATGTAAACAGCCTGCTGATTCAGTTGTATTTGTACATGGCTTCCAGAGTTTGCCTCTTTGATTTGCTCTTTTTCTTTTCTTTTGTTTTCTTATGCCTGGGTAATGAGTTCCCTTCCCTATCCCTCCTTCAACTAGGTCAAAACCCCTCTGACTTCTTCAAAGCATTGGCTCTGCTTCCCAGCATGGATTTAGTCCAGGTGCTAGGCTGGTTCCTCCCTCGGGCCTTCCCAGTGCGATCTGCTCCCTTATCTTGGTTCCTGATCTTGAAGGAAGAGACAAAACAGCCAGGAAGGAGAAGCACATAGCTCCCCAGGGAGCACAAATAAGGAAGGTGCTTAGAAAGCCCATCCTGGAGAGCTTTGAAGAGTCCCCTTATGCAGCCCACCATCACTGTGGGGAGCTGGGTAGGCATGGTATGGGCTGGTAAGTCATGAAAGACAAGGGCAATGGAAGAATTGCGTGCAGCACTTCTTAGCTGCTTCCTGGAGAACCCATGGGGCAGCTCCTGCACAAGCTGCTCAGATCACTGCTACATGATGTGAGCTGGCAGGGGGCACCCAGCTTTTAGGATCCAGGATCCTACAGAGTTTGAGATTGGTTCTGGACACTTCCTTCACCCCCAGTTTGGGAACTCTCTAGACAATGGAATTTGGTTCTTTATGCACAAAGTGAAGTGAACAAAGTGGAACTTGCTTTTATCTGTCCTATTTGCCCGTATCTTTCTTGGGGACAGGTATAAGAAGGTAAGATGGGGCTGCAAGGGTTGCTGTGTGATAAATTTGGACATAATCCCACTTTTAAGTTGCCAGCATACCCTCTTTCCTTGCATTTGAGGACTGTAGGAGAAAAAAATTACATGTATCATCAAAGGATGTATATTAAGATCCTATCTTCGCTATGAATTGTAACTGTGTTGTACACAGGCATCCTGATTTGATACAGCAGTAGCTGAGGCAGCCTCTGGGGTAGCACCGCTAGAAACAAATTGTGTTCTCTCTGGAGCACTGCAAGCTATGAAATGATTTCCTGAAACAGGCATCTTCCTGCTGACATCCAAGATGAGGCTGACAGTGGCTCCCACACCGCAAAATATGAATGAAACTTGTATTCATGCCAGCGGTGGTAGAATCCAGTACAACACACTGTATATCAAATGGAAGAAGGATTCACCTAGGGAAAATAACTTCAGCTTTCAAAGAGAGACTAAAGAAGACTAAGAAAAAAAAATATATTTTTAATGGGCCTCTGCTGTTCTTGCTTTAATCTTCAGAAACCTGTATCTCCACACATTGTAACACAATGTTTTTCATTCTGACAATGAAATACACAGGAAATGTGTTTAACAAGAGTGAATTGCAGTCTTAGGACCAGTGCAACAGTGGTTTCCAGATAGAAACCCAGTTTAGACCTAGGCAAATGTTTACCTGCATTAACTCTTTGTTGCCTTACTGTTTAGGAAAATAGTAGTGAAAGGCAACTTGTGCTAGAGAAGTAAAAAGAGAATTAAAAAATGATCTCTTTCCAATCACTTGTGTCACCATATTTAGATCGTGCTAATCTCTTCCTTGTGAAGCACAGCAGCTCCCTTGCAGCTATGTATGAGAACGGCTCCTCTGAGCTTCCAGCTCAAGTGAAATGGGTAGAACAAAAGACCCGAGAAGCCCTGTGCTCTGTTTTCAGCTCTGCCACTAGAACGGCATGACAGTGGGTAAGGCATTCAATGCCTCTGTGTGTCAATCTTCCCCAGATTGCATCAGCTGATGAAGTCTTTTGATGACACAGAGCTGGGATATGCTGTTAAGACAGAGGTGTGGTAGGACACTGTACAGGAGGAAACCAAACTTGTTAGAGGCTAAAAAGAACAGAAATGGCATGGAAGGTGTGGAGCACAAAGTGCAAGATGGTGCCCTTGGGGACCAGATCACAGAATCTTCTCCTATGACACCTTCTCAGTTGAGGGCAACTTGTTAGAAGATGATGTACAAGGCAAGAACTCCAGGGGACAGAGCTCATACTCAAAGGATAACAGGACAGCAACAGTCAAGAAATGATTAAGGTAGAAACAAGAAGTGAGGTCTGTGGTGGTCTTCTAGCAAGGGCAGCTGAGACGTATCTTCTACACCAACATCTTCAAAAAGTGGTGCTTCATCAGTTTATGAAAATCAAATCCCAGTCCTATGATGCTAAGTTGTGAACAGTTTTAGCTCCTGACTTTCAAATCATTTATGAAAGAGGAACTGTTTATTGCCTATAGTAAGAGAAATGTTATCAAGGATCACTTTCTTTGTATATTTGACTGGCAATGGTTTGAGTGTTACCTATGTGTTTAAAATGGAAGCAAAATAGCATGTGCCAACGATGGATGAGTAACATAAAATGGAACTAACTGGTCCAGTTTAATTGCCTACAGTAAACAAAGCACAAATATTTGATAAAACCTAGAAATCCTAGAAAGTTTATTTGATCTATTATATTATTTCAAAAGTAGTAACCTACATGATGCTATATTAGTTAAACACAAACAGGAGTTACATGTAAACACAAAGCTTTATCTTAGTAGCATGCCTTCATGATTTTAGTCATTTTAAGGTACTCACCTACTTATTACTCACTTTCACAGGTCTCATTTTTCATTAGTTTTTCAGAAACAATTGTAACTCATTTTTTGACTCCATTAACATTATTTTTCCTGTTATTTTTCAAACTAAACTGCATGATTTCTTTTCCAGACCTTACACAGTATTTCTGTCTAGAAAATTCGTTCTTTTTCCAGGTGTGACTATGTTTCAGTGTGATCACAGAAGTCAAGGAAATGTTCCTACACAGATTTTATTTTAATTATAAGCACAAGGTCACAAGCTGAACTTTGTTATACTTTAAAATACACATTTCAACCAACTGCCAAGATACACTGCTGTTACCAAAAGGCATCTCAAGCACATTAAAAGGGAAGATCTTAACTTTCATCTAATACCATCTTTGAAATGTAGTCTCTGTAATGAACAGTATTTGTTTCTGGATCCAGAGCGGCAGATAGCATGTCCTCCATTTCTTCCTGAGTAAAGGGTTCACCTGAAAGACAGTAGAGAATAACACTTTGTCTTGATAAGTACTCTTTCCAGGGCTGGCAAATTCCACCCCTTTTCCCTTGCAGGGATCTCCTTTGGGTCCTCACACAGAGGAGAAAGGACCAATATTAAGGATCTGATTGTTTCACTTTTGCCAATGTAAGTCCGGCACACCAAGTGAACCGGGCTAAGGGAAAGGAGACAGAAAGGAGAAAGAAGTCTTCTAATCTCCCTCTAGTTCACAGACACAAAACCAGCTTTTTCCTCTCTGCCACAGGGATTTCAAAACAACCACTTTTGTCAGAGTGAATTCTTCTAATGCATACATTAGAATTATTAACTCTTATTTGGCTATCCTTTCACTTATAGTTACATCATTAAAGGCTTCTAGTTTTTCTCTTTTAAGAGCTCCAAAGCTGTTGACAGCTACTGCATCCCTCTTTGAGAACAAGGTGCCCATCTGAGGATAGGTCTTGTGCAAAGCCTGCGCTTCGGTTTGTACTTGAGGCAGGCATGAGTCAGCCATGCAAGAAAAGCAGGCTTTTCAAGGGATATTGAGGATTACATGATACATAACTTAAATCTGGTCTTTGAATCTCTTTGCTTGCATATGGCACTAGAATTAAGATCTAGATAATGTAGGAAAGAATGAGCACTGGAACTACCTGAAACATCTGGAAATCTAAACTGTGATTTTACAGGAGGACAGAAAAAGAGTCACATCCTTAGGAAGCACAGAGATGTGCACAGAATCATAAAATATCCACACAAGATTGAATTATTATTATTATTAATAACAATAATAATAACAAAAACAACAATAATTGGTCTTATAATGTCTGCAAAGCAGGCACATAAACATTCTTTCCCTGCATTATTCACCAGTGAAGTGTTCTAGTCTGCAGCCACTCATCATGGCATCAGTATTGCTTCAAGACAACGTATATACTCTGCAAGTTTTAGCATGCACAATGAAGACCTCAAGGTGCCACATACACATTCAATGGTTATTTACTTAAATATCGATATTACAAAAGTCATGTTACCTTCTTCAGTCAAGTATTTGACCAGGTCCTCTTTAGTAATATATCCACATTTATTCTCATCCAAAGCCTTTAAAGAAAAAGAATAAAACTTGTGGGTTTAACCATACTGAATGAAGAATCAGCAACTTCTTTCCAGCAATTAGTTGCTTGAATATTTAGTTACAGACCTCAAATGCATGTAGAAGAACATCTTCTGGAATAGGCCGGTAGCTGAAACCATTGAATCAGAAAAGTTAAGTCACTGTTTGCCAGGCTGCTGTACTATTCAAAAAGCATGAGTACTAAAGGAAAGGGAAAACTTATTTTCTATGAGAATTTACTAGGTTTGTCTATCAAACAATTAATTCCAGCTTTACCTTTTGGAACTGTTCATATCTTTAGCTTTTCTGTCTTTTGTTGTACTCCTGTTTAATTTTCCTTGTGCTAAGAGCCAAATGAATGGCTTTTGCATGTCTGGGCTGGCTGAGTGAGTTAGTAGGAATCAATAATACCTGAATCATTCCATGTAGCCAGTGCAGTGAACAGAAGATGGCCAAGAAAAGAGTTTTGTCCCACCCAGTGGGACTTGAGCAGTCTAATGAGCTAATGATCACAGAACTGTTGTGGTTGGAAAGGACCTCCAAGATCATCAAGTCCAACCATACACACACAAAAAACCCCCTACAATCTCGGCCACTAGCACATGCCACTAGAGCACACCCTGAAGTGCCACACCTACGCTTTTCTTAAATACCTCCAGGGATGGTGACTCAGCCACCTCCCTGGACAGGCTGTTCCAGTGCCATGCCAGACCACTCTTTCAGTAAAGTAATTCTTCCTAATATCTGTTCTGAACCTCCCCTTGCTCCAACTCCAGACCATTTCCTCCCATCCTGTCATTATTCACTAGGGAGAAGAGGCCAACACCACTTCTCTACAACCTGCTTTCAGGTAGTTGTAGAGGGCAATGAGGTCTCCATTCAGCCTNCAACCTGTCCAGGTCCCTCTGTAGAGCCTTCCTACCCTCAAGCAGATCAACACTCCCACCTGGTTTGGTGTCATTCGCAAACTTACTGAGGGTGCACTCAATCCCCTCATCCAGATCATCAATAAAGACATTAAACAAGACTGGCTCCAAAACTGAGCTCTGAGGGACACCACTGGTGACTGGCCAAAACCAAGATTTCACCCCATTAATCACAACTCTCTGGGCATGGCCATCCAGCCAGTTTTTTACCCAGTGAAGAGCACACTTATCTATGCCATGATTCGCCAGCTTCTCCAGGAAAATGCTGTGGGGGATGGTGTCAAAGACCTCATCAAAGTCCAGGTAGACAATGTCCACAGCCTTCCCCTTGTCCAGAAGGCAGATCACATGGTTATAGAAAGAGATCAGGTTGGTTAAGCAAGACCTTCCTTTCATAAACCCATGC
>VZRU01017019.1:21265-55771 GCA_013398155.1 Pedionomus torquatus | reverse complement strand
ATCAAGTCCAACCATACACACACAAAAAACCCCCTACAATCTCGGCCACTAGCACATGCCACTAAAGCACACCCTGAAGTGCCACACCTACGCTTTTCTTAAATACCTCCAGGGATGGTGACTCAGCCACCTCCCTGGACAGGCTGTTCCAGTGCCATGCCAGACCACTCTTTCAGTAAAGTAATTCTTCCTAATATCTGTTCTGAACCTCCCCTTGCTCCAACTCCAGACCATTTCCTCCCATCCTGTCATTATTCACTAGGGAGAAGAGGCCAACACCACTTCTCTACAACCTGCTTTCAGGTAGTTGTAGAGGGCAATGAGGTCTCCATTCAGCCTCTCCTCTTCTCCAAACTGAACAGGCCCAGTTCCTTCAGCCTCTCCTCATATGACTTGTTCTCCAGACCCCTCACCAGCTTGGTAGCTCTCCTCTGGACACATTCCAGCACTTCAATGTCCTTCTTGTAGTGAGGGGCCCAGAACTGAACACAGTACTCAAGGCGGGACCTCACCAGTGCAGAGTACAGAGGCACCATCACTTCCCTACTTCTGCCAGCCATGCTGTTCCTGATACAAGCCAGGATGCTGTTGGCCTTCTTGGTTGCCTGGGCACACTGATGGCTCTTGTTAAACTGGCTGTGCATCAACACCCCTGGGTCCTTTTGTGGGCCAGCTTTCCACTCACTCTTCCCCAAGCCTGTAGTGCTGCATGAGGTTGTTATGACCCAAACACAAGACCTGGCACTTGGCCTTACTGAACCTCATACAGCTGGCCNCCATCCAGCCAGTTTTTTACCCAGTGAAGAGCACACTTATCTATGCCATGATTCGCCAGCTTCTCCAGGAAAATGCTGTGGGGGATGGTGTCAAAGACCTCATCAAAGTCCAGGTAGACAATGTCCACAGCCTTCCCCTTGTCCAGAAGGCAGGTCACATGGTTATAGAAAGAGATCAGGTTGGTTAAGCAAGACCTTCCTTTCATAAACCCATGCTGGCTGGCCCAAATCCCTTGGCTGCCCCGCACTTGCCATGAGAGCTCACTCAAGATAATCTTCTCCATGATCTTTCCTGGTACTGAAGTCAGGCTGACAGGCCTGTAGTTCCCCCGATCTTCCTTCTGGCCCTTCTTGTAGATGAGCATCACGTTAGCCACCCTCCAATCATCTGCTACCTCCCCTGTTGACCAGGATTGTTGATAAATGATGAAGAGAGGCTTGGTGACCTCTCCCACCAGCTGCCTGAGTACTCTTGGGTAAATCTCATACAGCCCCATAGACTTATGGGTGTCTAGGTGCAGAAGCAGATCATTTACTACTTCCTCCTGGATTATGAAGGGGTTGTTCTGCTTTACATCCTTATCTTCTAGCTCCAGAGGCTGAACACCCTAGGGCTAGCTGGTCTGACTATTAAAGACAGAGGCAAAGAAGGCATTGAGTATCTCAGCCTTCTCCTTGCCCTTGGTTGCAATGTTCCCCTCTCCATCCAATAAGGGATGGAGAGTCTACTTGGCTTTTTGTTGTTGATGTGTTTGTAAAAACTGGTTTTGTTGTCCCTTATTTCAGTGGCCAAGTTGAGCTCCAGCTCGACTTTTGCCTTCCTGATTTTCTCTCTGTAAAACTTGACAAGATCTCTGTACTCCTCCTGAGTTGTCTGACCCTTCTTCTAAATGTAGTAAACCCTCCTTTTTTTCCTAAGTCCCATCAAAAGCTCCTTGTTCAACCAGGCTGGCCATTCTCCCTGCCCATTCAGTCTTGTAACACATGGGGCCAGCCTGTTCCTGGGCCTTTAATATTTCCTTCTTGAAAAGCATACAGCCTTCCTGGACCCCTTTGCCCTCCAGGACTATCAGCAAAAGTGGCTGGTAACCATAAAAGGAAAGGTCTGTCACTAACAATTTCAGAGAAACAGAAGAAGTGGGCACATGTGTGCATACATGTGCCTGATTTCAGAATCATAGAATTGCTTAGGTTGGAAAAGGTCTTTACAATCATCAAGTCAACCATTAACCTAGCACTGACAAGTTCACCACTTAACCATGTCCAAAGAGCTGGGAAGGAAACCCTGTGTAGTAATGGAGACCTTTCATATCCCAGCAGACTCTCACCAACTCCCAACAATACTAGAGAGAAGATGTTGAAGCTCAAGAGATTCTAACTACTTGATTGTTTTGTCCAGACCCGCCTCAACCTTTAACTATCTAAAAATCAAATGTGCTAAGAAGAGGCCTTGTTTGTAATGATCCAAATCTCATGTGCCCTTGGATAAGTGAACTATGGACACAGTGCCCCAAAAGATAAAGTGGGTCCCAACAAGCCTGTACTAGCTTGGGGAAAATGTGTGAAGTTGGTTTTGTGTGTGGGTTTGCATGGAGAGGGTGGGGAGAAGGAGAGCCCAGAGCAGCATGGCACAATTTTGTGAAAGGGTTGAACATCAGTGTGGAGCCAGAAAAGTACCATGACAGCCAGAGAAGGCAAAGGTGCAGGAACCTGAGAATGCAAGGCACCTGTGCCAGCAGACTGGGACCCAGATACTGCTGGCCGGTCCATGTCCAGGCACAGGCACAAATACCCTCAAAGTCAGCCCCAAAGTGGACCCTGCTGTCTCTGGATGCTGCAAGACAGTTATGGGAAATTCCACAGCTATTTCATCTGTAGAACATCATTCTACTACAGGCCCTCTGAACTTCTCAATATTGGTCAAGGCTGACTATACCAAAACCTTTGGCAACCATCTTTAAAAAGAAAGATAAATTCTCTATAAGTAATCTTGCATTTAGTGCAAAATATCAAAATAGCACAAGTTCCTTTGTACATGCAAAGATTGCTATGTAGCTTTGAACAATGAAATGCGGTTTTGTTTTAGACTTTTGGATTGACAGTCTTTTAGAGTGCTAGTTCAACTATACCTGGAAGTCATTTGAGACATATGAAGCTGATTTATACTATTTATTAAAAATACACAGTAAGAGACTGTGTTTCTCAGTAACTGTAACTCATATGTTCAGAGAAAGTAACAGTTATGACCTTAATTTGCATATAAAATATTTCAGAGATGCNAATGCTGTGGGGGATGGTGTCAAAGACCTCATCAAAGTCCAGGTAGACAATGTCCACAGCCTTCCCCTTGTCCAGAAGGCAGGTCACATGGTTATAGAAAGAGATCAGGTTGGTTAAGCAAGACCTTCCTTTCATAAACCCATGCTGGCTGGCCCAAATCCCTTGGCTGCCCCGCACTTGCCATGAGAGCTCACTCAAGATAATCTTCTCCATGATCTTTCCTGGTACTGAAGTCAGGCTGACAGGCCTGTAGTTCCCCCGATCTTCCTTCTGGCCCTTCTTGTAGATGAGCATCACGTTAGCCACCCTCCAATCATCTGCTACCTCCCCTGTTGACCAGGATTGTTGATAAATGATGAAGAGAGGCTTGGTGACCTCTCCCACCAGCTGCCTGAGTACTCTTGGGTAAATCTCATACAGCCCCATAGACTTATGGGTGTCTAGGTGCAGAAGCAGATCATTTACTACTTCCTCCTGGATTATGAAGGGGTTGTTCTGCTTTACATCCTTATCTTCTAGCTCCAGAGGCTGAACACCCTAGGGCTAGCTGGTCTGACTATTAAAGACAGAGGCAAAGAAGGCATTGAGTATCTCAGCCTTCTCCTTGCCCTTGGTTGCAATGTTCCCCTCTCCATCCAATAAGGGATGGAGAGTCTACTTGGCTTTTTGTTGTTGATGTGTTTGTAAAAACTGGTTTTGTTGTCCCTTATTTCAGTGGCCAAGTTGAGCTCCAGCTCGACTTTTGCCTTCCTGATTTTCTCTCTGTAAAACTTGACAAGATCTCTGTACTCCTCCTGAGTTGTCTGACCCTTCTTCTAAATGTAGTAAACCCTCCTTTTTTTCCTAAGTCCCATCAAAAGCTCCTTGTTCAACCAGGCTGGCCATTCTCCCTGCCCATTCAGTCTTGTAACACATGGGGCCAGCCTGTTCCTGGGCCTTTAATATTTCCTTCTTGAAAAGCATACAGCCTTCCTGGACCCCTTTGCCCTCCAGGACTATCAGCAAAAGTGGCTGGTAACCATAAAAGGAAAGGTCTGTCACTAACAATTTCAGAGAAACAGAAGTGGGCACATGTGTGCATACATGTGCCTGATTTCAGAATCATAGAATTGCTTAGGTTGGAAAAGGTCTTTACAATCATCAAGTCAACCATTAACCTAGCACTGACAAGTTCACCACTTAACCATGTCCAAAGAGCTGGGAAGGAAACCCTGTGTAGTAATGGAGACCTTTCATATCCCAGCAGACTCTCACCAACTCCCAACAATACTAGAGAGAAGATGTTGAAGCTCAAGAGATTCTAACTACTTGATTGTTTTGTCCAGACCCGCCTCAACCTTTAACTATCTAAAAATCAAATGTGCTAAGAAGAGGCCTTGTTTGTAATGATCCAAATCTCATGTGCCCTTGGATAAGTGAACTATGGACACAGTGCCCCAAAAGATAAAGTGGGTCCCAACAAGCCTGTACTAGCTTGGGGAAAATGTGTGAAGTTGGTTTTGTGTGTGGGTTTGCATGGAGAGGGTGGGGAGAAGGAGAGCCCAGAGCAGCATGGCACAATTTTGTGAAAGGGTTGAACATCAGTGTGGAGCCAGAAAAGTACCATGACAGCCAGAGAAGGCAAAGGTGCAGGAACCTGAGAATGCAAGGCACCTGTGCCAGCAGACTGGGACCCAGATACTGCTGGCCGGTCCATGTCCAGGCACAGGCACAAATACCCTCAAAGTCAGCCCCAAAGTGGACCCTGCTGTCTCTGGATGCTGCAAGACAGTTATGGGAAATTCCACAGCTATTTCATCTGTAGAACATCATTCTACTACAGGCCCTCTGAACTTCTCAATATTGGTCAAGGCTGACTATACCAAAACCTTTGGCAACCATCTTTAAAAAGAAAGATAAATTCTCTATAAGTAATCTTGCATTTAGTGCAAAATATCAAAATAGCACAAGTTCCTTTGTACATGCAAAGATTGCTATGTAGCTTTGAACAATGAAATGCGGTTTTGTTTTAGACTTTTGGATTGACAGTCTTTTAGAGTGCTAGTTCAACTATACCTGGAAGTCATTTGAGACATATGAAGCTGATTTATACTATTTATTAAAAATACACAGTAAGAGACTGTGTTTCTCAGTAACTGTAACTCATATGTTCAGAGAAAGTAACAGTTATGACCTTAATTTGCATATAAAATATTTCAGAGATGCACAAAACATGTTGAATAGAAAGCTACTTCTCATTCACATTGAAAATACAAAAGCCACACATTATCACAATTTGTGATTATAATCTGGTATTATTTGTATCTGTACAACATAATTTTTTGTACATAAAGTAACTCTGAAACAAAAGCTATCAAGCTAATGTAAACTGAATTTAAATAACAAAAAAAAAAAAATCCGTACTCCTTCCAGTTACATAAAATTACAGTAGATATACTCGTTCAGAATCAACCCTGTCAATCTGGACTAAACCACAGACACCAAAAATCCACTTTCCATTACCTTCTGTCAAGTAGTACTTTTGTCATCACTGGAAGAAATTTTTCCAGATGAATGTATCCGGTCGGTTCTTCTTCTTCTACCTAAAAATAAAACCTAAGTATGACAGGTTATACGACTCATTAGCAAAATAATCTGAAAACCAGAAAACTGAGGAGGTTCCTGCATTAAAATTACAGAGTTAGACTCCATATTTACACCAGAATTTTAAAATCACATGGCACCATAACATCTGAGTGAAATGCTCATGATCAAATAGAAAGAAATTCGAGAAAGAAATAACATCCCAGGCAAAATACAGTCCTGCTATTATAAGACACTTTCAACAACTCACTATTGCCCTCTTGTGCTTAGAAACTATTCATGCAAAGAAACTGGACGCCTAGGAACTGATCTTATCTCCCACAATAAACCAGCAGAGGTTTAAACATTCAGACTGCATTCATACTAGTAAAGACCAGCAGGACCTGGAAAATTCCATAGCAGTGTAATGTGACCACCCCTAAAAGAAAACCATTAGCACATTCCCTGACATGATTTTGGCCTGTGCCACCTAACGCTCCCTGCAGCTGTCACCAGGCCTGACTAGGACCTTAGGGACTGCTGCTTTGTGCAGCCACTTCACATAAAACACTTACAGGGCAGACATGACCTGCTCTGTGCCAGCTGGCTTAAACACCCAAGGATGCTTCTGGGCATATTTAATGTGCCAGTTTGGACATAGCCCCAGTCTGGTACACCTCAAGGATGGAATTTATTGCCTCCACATGTTTCATAGCCAGAGAGAGTCGTCAGGGGAAGGACCAGAGAGGAAAGCAGACTGAGTCAGGGCAGCCTGAAACAGTCATAAGGCAGTCCATAAAATGCTACACAAAGAAAAGCTTCCTTTTGCCTCCAAAATAAATTACCAGATTAGTCCCGAAACATCAGGGACATCTAGCAGTACTCTCACTGCATTCCAGTACTTCCAAAGGAGATGAGTAACTGCTCCCTTATCATCCTGGTGCCTCCCTTCCCTGAAAATTTCAAGTTTTGCTCCCCAAAGGAGCCCTCTTAATGGAGGTAGCCTGTTCCTCTCTGTCTGTGTTGGAACTGAATGTATGCCTTGTGGTCTCACACGGCAGCAGCGACACCTTGCTAGGCTCTCCACAGACACAGCTCAGATTGAAAGAAGACTCAAATAGGCACCAATTCAAAATCTCCTAACTAAGCCAGGAAAAGATGAAGTAAGAAATCTTCCTCCTGGGAGCTGAGTCAGAGCTGGAGTGATGCCTGATACATCCAGTTGTTTAAATGGAGAGCTGCAACTGCTGTTGCATGCTCCTTTCTAGAGCTTGTCGGGTTTTGGTTGCTAAAAGCAAGCAGTCACTACCTCTTTAGAGTGGATATCAGCTTGAAAAAACAATTCTTTCCTTCTGTTTGGTGAGCCTAGTGGAAGGGGATCTCTAGCAAGGAAATGAAGCTGTTGCATGCTTCATGCTAAATCAAATGGCACCTTTTACCATTACAGAATCATTTGGTCTACATGCTTGCTTGACTGAAAAGATATAACAAAACAATTTGGCAAAACTTCTTTCCAGTGACGTAACAGTTAGTCAATATACTGAGCTATTCCATGCATCACAATTATTGAGATGTAAAAATACACAGGATGTTTTAGAGAACATCTGTGTTTCAACTAGTATTAGGTCAGAAGCCCGTAGAGACAGAAAAAGAAATATGGTAGCTACTTATTGGAAATAGATGTGTCTTGTATTAAGCAGAACAAACAAAAGCAAGGACCCAAAAGATAGTAAGATGCATAAACTATGTTTAAGAGCCAAAAAACATTAGATCTGCTCATCCAAACAGTTGGTCATCATAATTTTCATACTAGAAGAACTTGCCATTGATGACCACTTCTGAGCTCAACCTAACAAATACCTCTGAAAGTGTTAGACCTCATTGACATATGTAATCCAGATTTGTCTCTTTTTGTTGATTTCTATCTGTATTTTCTCTTCAGACAGCTGTCTGTGGAAGAAATGTGTCCTTCCTGACAATGGACCCTGATGAGCCACCTCAGCTCTCCAACCTAGAAAAAATGGCTTCCATTTCAGTGGCTCTACAGGCCCAGCAATATCTTGAACTGTTAAAATTAATCCTATTTCTAACATTGGATATATATGTGAATAAATTAACTTCACCTAAGGCAGTAAGTATTCAGATTTGCAGGTATATGTATCCTCTTACTCTTCCTCATACTCACTCCTATTCTACATCTCATTCCCCATTTATGTTTTCCTTTTCTGTAATTCCTCCTCTTTTTACAGCGACTGTGACAGTTAACAGTATCTGCTTGTTCAAACTCTGTGAGCTTTGCTCTGTCTCCTTCCTTGGGGTACATCCACAGCTCCCGTAACAACTGTACCACCCATTATGTTTCCTATTTCTGTTCTCACAGCCATATTATTATTGTCCACATAGCATTTTGGGACAATATCTTCACAAAGAAACAAAACAACCTTCCAGAGTTATCCAGGAGTTCTATGCCAGAGAAGTGCATTGAACCTGCAATTTCAAACTCCAAGCACTGTAGTAAGCCTCAAATTAGCTTTCATCATCTCTAGGACAATCATTTGATGTTAACTTTGTATGCAGGCCTAAAGATATGATATCAGCTACAGCATTTAGGACAATATAGGCAAACAGTATATTATAATTTTTAGAAATAAAATATTTATATGAATGTTGATTTGGCAGATATGAATAATTTGAGCGCAGCATATGCTAGTTTAGCTACAATAAGGTTAATAGGAAGATGAGGTTACTGACAGACAGAAGTCATAAGACAGAAATGAATGACAACTTGCAATGGGCAAGAAGAGTGGAAAAATAGCTTGGCTACAAACCAGCCAACAGAGATAATTTTTACTTTATCTAGATTAGTATAAAATGGTAGTCAATGGCAATGGTATCTTACATAAATTAAGATGCATTTGTGATTAACACAATATATTAAGGGTTCTACAAGAAGACAGTACTGTTCTCATACTAAATTTATGCCAAGGTTTCATTTACAGACACCACGATACCTTCTTTGAGATTTAACTTTCAATTCAGTGATCTTTAATGCTAACCATCACCCTTGAATGTATTCTTTCTTCTTGCAGTACTTGTACTTTAATTTAATGTTCTTGTAATCAACAATTGCATTCATGTTACACTGCTGTATCTCAAGAATCTTTTCCCCCTAACTGCATAGCATTGTACTTTGCTATGTATTACTTATTTCAAATTGGGAAAGGAAAAAAAAAAAAAGTCCAATCTCTTTGGGAGGGGGAGACAGGCCTTAAACTGTTCTGGTTCCCATGGACTTGAAGAGGGTGGTGGTCAAAGCATCCTCTTCCTTTTCTCAATTCTGCATCCTGAGTCAGTTGCACTGTTCATCTGCTGCAAACAAAAACCTCTGTGGGCCACTAAAAATATCATCTATATTAAGCACCATAATTTCTCTTCTCATTTTGTCTTGTTTTGCAGTGGGAGCTGGGACAATCTGGTACTAAAAGTACAGAACCAGAGCAGACAGATTGCAGTATCATGTTAAAAGATCTTTCTCATCTGATGGTTCCTTGCATTTCTTCATCTGAAGCAGCTGCATCATTTTCACAAGACTTAGCATGAGATTTCTCACACTAAATTATGATCTACAAGAGACCAGAAAAGCCTACTGAGGGGAGACTACTACTGCAACCACCCAAATTTTTATTTGGGATAGGAAGAGAAGAGTAAGAGGGTTCAATTCCCACTATCCTGACCTATACTTGAAAAGGAGAAAAAGCCTTCCCCCACCTCTCAGCCCCAGCAACTTCCATTACTTAAGGCAGCATATAGTTTGCAAAAAGAACATGAAGTCTTTTTCCCACTTCTTTGCCCCATTTATTAACCATACCCTGCCAAGGCACCAGCACAACATCCTTTCTATTCCAAGCATGAGGTAAGGAGACAAAGGTTAATGTAGGAAAAAACTGCGGAGAAATGTGATTGAAGTTCCTTACCCCTGTGTATCACTGGGAGAATGGGAAGACCACTAGGTCTTCTAGGTCTTCTCTGCCTGAATTCTGATTTACAGGCTTAAGTAATCATGCAAGAAAAGGTTACTTACATATGACTGAGTGCTTTGTTATTACTTAATCATCCAGTGTGTGTCCATGGCATGTCCAGAAGAGTGAGAAGGTCAGGGTTTGGACTTCCTAATCTGAGTGAGGTTTAGGACTTCCTTTTTCATCGGTCAAAACCAATCTTTTCTCCATTTTCTACAAATGCTCCTCTACTTTGGCACAGTGTCACAGTTACCTTCCACGGTAAAAGAGAGTCAAAGGCTCCTTATTTTAACCCATCAATGTTGTTACCTCATCAGCCTAAAGGCTTGCTTCAGGGCAACCTGAGAAACTACCTGCCTGCCTGAATCACTACCATGACACTTCCAACCTGCAGGAAAAGAGCGTTTCCCACACAGCAAGGCAGAAGAGCCAAACTTGTGCAAGTTTAAGATTGAAAAAATTACAAAAGATCTAAACATTTACCTTTGCAAGCAGTTCATGTAGTTCTGCCTCAGTTGGAAAGCAACCCAGTGACCTAACAATTGAACCAATCTCTCTGAAAGAAAGAAAGAACATCTCTGTCAGTACATCTGCAACACAAGAGTGTCTGTGGAGAATCCAAATACCAGTTCAGACCTCGTATACAGGAGTGTGCATGTACAAGCACACATGCATGCACAAGCATATATATGTGGACTTTTAAGATGATGTCTCAGTAAGTAATGTCTATTTTTAAATATTAAATATTAGGGAGCTTTTTGGAAGAGTGTAATTACTTGTTTTTGTGACCTTCCCAAAATCTTCTTTACCATCACATTGCAGTGTACTGTGTGCAGGTTTCAACTGCTGTCCTCTAATTGTTAAGCTTCATTTCAGTAGAGTCTACAATTATGTATCACAGAACCACGGAATTGTCAGAGATGGAAGGGACCTCTAGAGATCAGCCAGTCCAACTCCCCTGCTACAGCAGGATTGCCCAGAGCACATGACTCAGGACTGCATCCAGGCAGGCCTTGAAGATCTCCAGAGAAGGGGGCTCCACAACCTCCCGGGGCAGCCTATTCCAGTGCTGTCACCCTCACCCAAAAGAAGTTTTCCCTCATATTTGAATGGAATTTCCTATGTTCCAGCTTGTGCTGATCGCCCCTCATCCTGTCACTGGGAAACAGTGAAAAAAGTCTGGCTCCATCCTCCTTAAACCTACCCTTCAGATACTTACAAACATTAATAAGGTCTCCCCTCAGCCTTCTCTTCTCCAGGCTAAAGAGTCCCAGCTCTCTCAACCTTTCCTCATAAGGGAGATGCTCCAATCCATTAATCATCTTTGTTGCCCTAAGCTGGACTCTCTCCAATAGTGCCCTGTCTCCCTTGAACTGGGGAGCCCAGAACCAGAGGCAGTATTCCAGTTGTGGCCTCACCAGTGCAGAGTAGAGGGGGAAAATTACCTCCCTCGACCTATTGGCCACACTCTTCACTATGCAGCCCAGGACTCCATTGGCCCTCTTGGCAACAAGGGCACATTGCTGGCTCATGGATAATTTACTATCTCCCAGGACCCTCAGATCCTTCTCCTCAGAAATGCTTTCCAGCAGGTCCTCCCCTAACCTATATCTGCACCCGGAATTCTTCCTCCCCAGGTGCAGGGCCCTGACTTGCTCTTGCTGAACCTCATTAGGTTCTTCTCCAGTTAATAAAACACCTGAAAAACAACTGAGATGAAAGATAACAAATAAAATATACGTCTATATTAAATGCTATAAAGATACAAATTCTAATTGCAGTAAAGAACAATTACAAAAGGTGAGGAAGGAAGCAGCCCTGCTATGTCCCTCCTGTGCTCTGAAAAAGCCAAACAGACCAACACAGGGGCTTATCACCACTCTATTTATGCTGCAAATTATATTCATAGCTTGCATGGACTGCTGAACCTGGTGCAGTTGTTCTGAGGCTCTAAATAAAATTCAGACCAAACCAGCAATGCCTTAAAACAGTTTGAGATTAACAACATCAGAGACTAGAAACAAAAATACTGTAAATGTAAAAGAGAGTACTTTCTTACAGAGACTTACAGTATGATTGAAAACAAAATAACAGAAGCATCAATATTGCTTGTGCTTTTCAGTCCAATTCTACAACACAGGAATTAAAATGTGAGTAAGCACCCACAGTGCTGTGGTTCCCATGAATTAAACCTCTGTGGTTTCTTCATCTGCACCAGCACATTTGGTGGAAAAATTAGATTGCCTAATAAAAATGGCATATGCAAGAAGCAATACCTTTGTAAAATTATCTTACAACACTAGGGCCCCAAATGCAGCAGACCAAACACACATAGAAGTCGATGGGTCAGACCTCAGACAAGTTCCAAGGAGCTCCCATTTTGATTGAAAACACGTGAGAAGCACTACAGTAGACCAAAGAAAGGATAAGACCGGCTGCACAAAAATACTTACAAAACAAAACCCAGTCCCACACATTCAGGTGTTACGAAACAAAGCCATCTGCTCAAATAACTCAGTGAAACCTTGCCCACCCCCTGGACATGAATGGAAGTTTGGCCATTGGCCTCAGTGAGGTCAGACATTTAGTCCTATTTTTATGATCCTTGCCCATGCATCCTATTTCTGGTATGGATGTACTGTATTTGACGCTTTCGCTCCTGCAGTCCCTCTTCTTTTCCAGCTAAAAGATACTTTTAAGTATTCTCTGCCTCTCACAGAGAAACACCCAACTCAAATTACACCTCCTTGCTGTCCCACGCTATTTCTACTATTACAGACTGCCAGACGGGAAGGTTGTCACCATCTCCTGCCTCACCTCACACTCAGCAAAACTGTGATGTGACTCAGGTAAGGCAGGCCTTGAAAGACACTCCAAATTCTGGCTTTGCTGACTGCTGTTTTTAACAGTCTGTGCATGTACCAGCATGAGGATGTTGTTTGAAGTGTCTGTGGTCAAAGAAGCCATGTCACATTTGGCAATAACATGAAGTTTTGAGGACCCAGATAGGAAATTGTAGTTTCCTCCCAGACACTTCCTCTTAGTTCAGCAGCCGCAATTTCTGCTGTGCATTTTATACACAAAAATGATCCTTAAAATGAGTTTATGTTCATACAGGTTTTGCAATACAGAAACATTAAAATTTGGGGTAGAGTTTTCACCCTATAGATAACACTTTCCATGACAAGATTTACAAAATCATGAAAGCCCTTGACCCAGGGTGTGTTCTAAGTGGCATGAAACAATATGGTCTTCCTCATGCTTAATTTCTTACTAACTTTTATTTGCATTAGGAGTTGCATTGCATCATGCAATACCAATGCTGACCTTTCAAGCCAGGGTAATTTTCCATATTCTTCACGGGAATCTGACATTTCAGGCAGCAACATTCATACATCTACAACTGCAGTTAAGAATTGTGCTGTACTGCCACCTTCTGATACAAGCTAATCAGCCATTAATAACCCCATTGTTGTGATACAGCCCTGCAATATGAGTCTAGGAATAATTAGACAATGGATTGTTGTTCATTGTCAGCAACTCTATTTGGATAAAACTTAATGTGAAATTGTGCATTTTTGATGTGAAATAGACTTCTGAATGTCCTCTCTCACATGTTATGACTTACTGACTGAATGAATAAATTTAAATAAAAAGGCTGTTTGTATCATTTCATTGTTGTAACATTTTCTCAAGCTATATATCCATTATATAATAAAGAGTGCAGTAAATGTACAGTTATCTAGCCAGAACTGCAGATGTATATGACAAATAAAAAAGCAACTAGCATCTCATGGGGCAGTGAGGGCTAGGGACTCCGCAGGCCTGTGGGGGTGGCAGTGGAAGGGGCTCCCCATGGTGGGTGGCAGGGCAGGACCCAGCGGCCAGGCACTGTCCCATCACCCAGCCCGCTTCTGTGAAGTACCCACAATTTCTTAAATTTAGAGGCGTTAATAAGCATGCATTGTTAAAGCCATCACATATTTTGTACCTCTCTTGCCTCTTTTTCATAATGTGGGAAAGATGTTTGGAACATTTAAAGATGTTTTCCAATTCAGCTTTGTGAGGAATGCCTATTGACAACAAATTCACCAGTTTGTAGTTTTCACTCCTTTGTAGTGTCTACACTCAATAATTGATTTATAATTAAAAGCTCTGGTGATACTCTTGTGAAAATAGTAATTGGAAATATGAAAATTTACTTCAGTAAATTTTAACAACAGCAGCTTGTAACAACTTCAGAACCTGCTCAGTGAGACATAAACATGTGGTTTATGTATTTTATAATTAAAGTCATATCACTGTGTGTATAGATGCTTACATTAAAACAAAGTTGAGGTACCACTGTCAAATATCCAAACTTTAAAAATACCACCATTAAGATTATTTAGGAATTTTTAAATGTTACTTCCTTTAGCTCTGTATCTTGTTGCCAATTATACCCTGATCAGTCAGTCCATGTTTCTGCCTTCCACCAAACTTTTTCTTACTCACTCAAACATACATTTTGTTTGTATTTCCATAACATTGCATGCTAAAGGCATAGTGCATGCAATTCTCCCTCCTGACCCCCATCTCTGCATCCCATTCTACCAGTTCTCGTCATCCGATTTCAAAGAGGAGAAAGCTGAACAAGAAGGAGGACAAAAAAAGACTGGCCAGAGGTACGGAATAGCATCTCCTAAGAGATTAAACACATTCAGACTCCTCAACCTTAAACTGTGATGGAGGATGGGTGTGACAGACAGCTATGAAATCATTAATGGTGTCAAGAAGATTAATAAAGAACAATTGTTCACTATTTATCATATGACCAAAATCAGGTGGCATTCCAATCGTAACGTGGCAGGTGTATGAAAAACAATGAAAGTATTGCATATTTGCTCAATTCCTTATATTCTTCCCCCAAGTAATTACTAGTAGCTCAGACATGGGTGCTGGGCTAAACAGACTTTTGGTGCAATCAAGTATGATCATATTTATGTTTATTATGTTGTATAATCAAATTACATGCAAGTTTCTTCCAAGTCTCCTAAAAACACTCAGAGCCATATCCAACTCCCACATTATGCCAGAGGAACAGGGATGAGCAGGATGCATTGCAGTTGGAGACACCTACTAAGAGCAGGTAACTGTGACACACAGTGGCAGGGACACCCCTTGATGTGTTGGGACTGCCCTGAAAGCAAGAGGATCCATACAGGATACCGGACCCGTAGGGCCAAATGAGCTATCAGAGCAGAGATTTGCTGGTAATAACTGTAGCCTTAGACTTCTTATCTAGCTTCAGTTTCCTCTTGCCTCTTTCCTCCACCAGTCCCAGCATCCATCTGAAGCCAGTTTCTATCTTCAACCACTAAACAATGCAAAATGTCTTTTAAACAAGCAAAGACATAATTGTCCAATCAGGGCCAAAAGGACTGTTTCAACTACATTTTCTGATAAAGCAGAGGCAGGTTTTTTAGGGAGCTACTTATCTCTATGCTAGATCCTGTAATATTTCTGTGTGAAGGCATTTACAAACCTGACATCCACAGTTTTATTGCAGTCATGGTCAAACACCTCAAAAGCTTCCATAATTTTTTTCTCAATTTCAGCTACTGTGTCATCTGCAAAAAGAAACATAAGAAAAGAAAAAGAAAGACTCACTGAGCTTTTTCAACTGATTTATTTCCAATTTGAGAAGAGCAACACCAGAACCATCAAAACTAATACAGGGCAGACAGGAAAGGTATTTTGAAAAAGCAGAAGTTATTCTGGAAAAAACAAAAAAAAAAANCTGAAAAAAAAAAAAAAAAAAAGCAAAACACTTTAAATGCAGAATCTGTCATTTATATTAGCAATAGGGCCTTGCTATGGCTCTGCAGCTACATCAAGTCTGGTGGTAATGGTGCATCTCAGCTGCATGATCACCTACATGCCCAGGTGTGGACCCTACTCAGCATGTGCCACAGCTCCTTCTGGACCACGAGCCTGAATCCTTCTTGGATGCCATGGTGCCAGTGGAAGGAGCAAGGCAAACCTCAGCGCAGGCTTGCCCTGAGATGGGGCTGAGTCACTTCATCCAGGTTCCTGCATCCAAGGAAACCCAAGTGCTTTCATGTCCACTAAGTTAGCCATAATGTATGAAAAGCTGAGAACCAGCAGTAAAGACACGGCTAAGATACATGCACAGTGATTATGTCTCATGGTAAATAATTTATTGTAATAATAATAATTAATTTATAAGAATGGGGAGAACCACAAATTATCACAGTTTTAACTTGTCTAAAGACAGAAATATCATTTTGGGGGTAAGGGAAGTACCAGGAAATAAATTCTGATGGGAAAAATGTAGAGAGAGGAAGGGGTCCATCTCAAAAAAATAAGTTCCCTGGCAAGGAAACCAGGGTAAATAAAGAGTGGACTGGTTAGCCCATTTAGTAATGTCATGGTTTGACTTCAAAAGACAGAATATAGGAAGCAAAGCGATACAGAGTTGACCTCCTGATTCCTGTGGCTAAATACAGCCCCAAACTCCAGCTGGCAAACGAGCTCTCGGGAGGCAGCATTTTGTCAGCTAGTCCCATGGTGTCCACAGAGACACCACAGGGAAAATTTGAGGGACAGCCAGAACATGGCTGAGCCTTCTGTATTCTCAATGTAATGATAAAAAACATAATTCTTTTCTACCAGAACAGATTTATTTTCTTTTCTAAGCTCAGCTAGTGTTAAAAGTGTTTTTGAGCAGCTCTAACTGGCACTAAACCACTGGACATTGTTTCCACTGACATAATAAATCCATACCTAGTTTCCTACAATCCCAATACTGTAAGAATCCCTGGGGCTGCAATCTACAATCATTTTTGTCATTTGCTTTCATGACAGAAACACCTGTTTTCTGCCAAAGGGTATCAGAGCTGAACTCAGCTAAAAAACACATTGGCTTTGTGATTTCCCTGTTTTTATCTTAACCCATGAGCTTTTTGCTCATATTTTCTCCCCTTGTGCTGCTGAGGAAGGCAGACAGTGGCTGGGTGGGTGCCTGGCAGCTGCCCAAGGTCAAGCCAGCACAAGCTACAAGCACTTCAATATAGTAGTGGCTTGACCCAAGTGTAAGGAAGCTCTTTTTCACACAGAAGAGAGGTGCATCCCCTATAAAGTTACAGGTGCCTGCTGCTTTCTTTTCGTGTTTGGCACTGAACTCCCCCAGAGGATCCGTAAAGAGAAGGGAGGTAGGAATATAACTTGTATTCTTCTCTCTGACTTTATTCCCCTGATGAAAGCATGGACATAGATGGATTGGAGCCTGGAGCTCAGCGAGGAAGAGCCCTCTTCAGGCCCTGGATACAGGACGTGCTGTGATTTCTCATAGTTTGACAATAATTCCTGCCTCTTATGTGCTTAACCACGTTATATTCCTTTTCAAAAAAGCATAGTTAAATCCAAGTGGACCTGATTGCTCGAAGAAGGGGCACCAAAGACTTACTCTTAAACTGCTAAATTTGATGGGAGTTTTTCAATGAATTCAAAAAGTGCTGGATTCAGTCTCCACTGCAGACTGTTGGGGTTTAGTTCTTGAGATCAGGCACTTCAATTGTTTGCTGCATCTTGCAATAGAGAAATGCTGAGGGAATATTTATAACTGTACATTCTTGGCTTGATGAATGAACCTTCTGTGGAAATAAAAACTAATCGGGGAAGGCAGGGAAATATTTCCAGTACTGGAACTACATGACCGTCCAGTCTTTTCAAGCTTTGCTTTTCATGAAAATAGTATACATTAATCTAACTTGTTTCAAGAGGCCTGGCAAAGGAAGATCCTGAAATGAAACGAACTTGATGATTTAATCTAGGTACTAGATAATCTACATTTCTTCCAAAAACTGAGAGGAAGTGTGATGAAGAGCCATATCTATGGAACAAAATATAATACACTGCATTCCCCTCAAAGACTCAGTGTGAGATGAGTGAACGTCTAATAAGCTATAGCCTAAATCTCTTGTCTCCTCTCCAGGGATGAAAGCCAAAGATGTTCAGCATAGTTGAGGGTGGCAAAGCGAGTGTTATGTTTTAACCCCAGCCAGCAAGTAAGCACCACACCACAGTGGGATGGGACAGAGAATTGGAAGGGTAAAAGTCAGAAAATTTGTGGGTTGGGATAAACACAGTTTAATAAGTACAGAAAAAGCCACACACACAAGAAAAGCAAGCCAAATAATTCATTCACTGCATCCCATCAGCAGGTAGGTGTTCAGCCATCACAAGGAAAGCAGGGCTTTATCATGTGTAATGGTTACTTGGGAAGACAAACACCATAACATCCCTCCTTTCTTCTTCCCTGAGTGAGCATGATGTCATATGGTAAGGAATATCGCTTTAGTCAGTTGGGGTCAGCTGTCCCAGGTGTATTCCCTACCAACTTGCCTACTTGCCGGGGGGGCAGTGTGAGGAGCAGAAAAGGTCTTGACTGCTTGGCAACAACCAACAATATTCTCATCCCAAATCTAAAAATCAGCACTAAACCAGCTGCCAGTAAGACAGTCAACACTATCCCAGCCAAAACCGTAAGAGCCAGTTATCTGAAGACTTATATGATTCATTCTAAACCTCTTTTTGGAAGGGAGAAAAAGATGTATTTCAGCTCTAGGCTAAGTAATGGATAAGGGTTTAAAATGATCTCTTCAAGAAGAGCATCAAGAGATCAGACATGCAGTTAACACAGCAGATGTGATGCTCTAATGTACTTAAATCTTTCTGTACAAAGAGACTCTGCTCCATGGGTAGATCAATGAAAGTTTCATGTTGTCTTGTGAAGCAATTTTTTAGCAGTTCTTAGAACAGAAATACCTACTGAATAAAAGATTTCCCTCATTCTATTAACTAGAAAACCAATACATAATATAAAAGATAAATTTATCTGATTGCTTCTAATGATTTAAATAAATAAATATTGAAACATACCATGCCAAAAAAGATTCCAATACCTACAACTACTTATCTCCTCAAATGCATTCTGTAGAAAATATATACTTTTTTTATGCTGCTGAAATACTTCAGATACTCATATTTTTCCCCATTTTCTTGTTCTCATTTATTTTCCTATCACACAAGCAATAAGATGCTAAAATGTCTTAAAATCCATTCCTGAGATACATTAACTGAAAAATGTATTCACTATCAAGTTTCCTTTACTGTACTATCCTTTGCTATTTTCCCAGTTTGTTTACCATGAACTAGATAAAGCTCTAGACACTGCCAGTTAAGTAAGACTGGCAGGGAGGTGGGAGTCCCAAATTAATTCTGCCGGTTCTTTTGGACTGAACTGTTCCGCTTCAGATTGTCCAGACTGGTCCTCAGCACTCTGAGGCTCATTTGAAGCCAGCCCTTAAACAGCACACCTGCCTCAGTTGTGACATTTTTTCTTCAAAGACCACAGCTTCAGTCTTTGTAGGGAACAGAAGCAATTAAATAGACGTGGCTCTGCCAGACTCTTGAGTAATGAGCATTTTAGAAGGTGATTTCTACTTGATATAATTTGCTAGATTCTACCATTCGTGTAACTCCATGAGGTTGCTTTCTTTTATTCCATTGGGGCAGTTGCTCTGATGGTTCAAAAAGCCAACCCTTCCTTTCATTGAAGAGAAAGGATGTGAAGAAAAAAAGAGGTATCAAAAGAACAGGTAGGCCAACATTAAGCAAGCACCCCAGATGCTGGGGAACAGCATCTGTCTGCTGCTCCCAGGAAAGATTTAAATGAGTCCCATTGCCGCCTGATGAACCTATTTACACAAGGCCATACTCTGAAACTCTTTTCATGCTCTGTGAAGAGCAAAATAAAGGGCTGATTTGTAGAAGTACCAGTGGACTTGATTTTAATACTTAGTGTTGCTGCTCAACACACCTGAAACATTAATCTTTATAAAAATTAACTTGGGTATATTTTAATAAATACAGTCAATTTTATATTTAAACTCCTATAGGCATGTAGACACCTCATTAATTACTCCATCCTCTTTTCATGGTACTATGTCATGGTTACAAGCAGGTATGAGGAAGCCCCTGAGGTCTCTGGTGACAGGAAGCCTTTCTCACATGGGGCTGTCTCACAGAACTAGTCAGTCTGAAAGGACAAGGGAAACAACTGGGTAACCTCAATTCAGTGACAGACAATTTTAGAGCCACCTACATGTTGTTCTGGTTTTATTTAAAAGCATTTATTTAAAAGCATTTAAACAGCTCTTTTGTACATCTCTTAATCCATTAACCGGGGTTTATCAGCAGAAGTACAGAACTGTACCAGTGGCCACATACTCCAGCATCATTTCTTTTTTTACTGCTAGCCATTATTTCAACCAAAAAAAGTCCTGTCAGTTGAAAAACCAGGAATGAGATGCAAAGACTGCCATAAAGAAAAAGGAATATTTCTAAGAAGGCAATGGACATGAGAGGGGACATGACTGTGCAGGCAGCCACATGAGAACATGGGAGTCTTAAAGCCCCTGCAATCTCCACTCAAATTCAGTGAACCTTCTCTTTCTGCCTAGGGTTACAAGCTACAGTATTTAACCACCCTCCCCACACTGCTCCAACACTCTTCCATAAATCCCCTATAACCATCCTTTTTAAATCCTAGCTCCCCAAAATCCCACCGTCCCTAAAATCCCAAGTAACGCACTCTGTCTTGCCATACAATCAATGCCAATCAAAGAGAGAGCTGAGAAGGTGGTTGAGCTATGAGGAACATCTGAGCCCGATGGAGGTAGAAAAGGTACAAAAAAGTGTGAAGACCATGCTTAAAAACAGATCCTACTGCACAGTCAAAAAAAAAAAAAAAAAAAAAAAAAAAAAAAAGGGTTGGCCAACAAGTAGAAATAGCTAAACAGATCTTATTCCTTACAGCTCTAATATGGAGTTAAAATCCTAGAAATGAGTCAAGACACAGAAACAGTTCCCCAGTAAGAAGGGAGATTTCCTGAAGAATGCCATGTTCCCTTTAAGGGCAATTCCCAACTTATTATCTAGATGTACAAGCCAAAGGGATGAAAGAGATGAACTAAAAAGCAAAAGCAATTTCTCTTTGATATTTTACTGTTTCATCCAACCTCTTCCAAAATCCTTCACATAACCACTAGTGGAATTAAGGGCATAATAACTGGGGGGGGGGGAAACCCAACCTAAATCTGACTGTAGTTCTAATTAAAAGTGTACAATGCATACTTGCTTAAATATGAAGCAAAGAAAAAAAAAAAAAACAAAAAACAAAAAACAATAAGTGAATTCATAGTTGCAGCTCTGAGGAGTTCTCATGAGATCTAACCAGGCTTTTAAGCAACTGTTAACCGGACCACCTCCTAGGACAAGACATTAAACAGCAGTCACAATACTCAGCATCACCAGCACAGACGAACTCTCAAATATGCTCCTCAGTTTTATCACAACACTGTGTTTCCAGAACAAAAAGCGAAAGCCAATGCAGTGTCATAAAATGAATTCTTGGTCATGATATGAGTGCAAGGTGTTCCCACACTACTGCTCCTCCTTCCTAGCTCCAAAGTAAAGTATACAACCCCCTAAATTATTCTGCCACAATTGTTTGTGTTGCCTTCATGTTAAGTGTGGGGAGCTTGAATGACTTAAAAATAATTTGGAAACCTTGCTCCACCCCAACGAAGATAACCTTTAGCATTTAACTAATTCTACTGTAAGAACAATACTGACGAAAAGGAACACAGGGAGAAAACAATCTTGAGGCCATTTGAACCTGACTTATAGGCAAGACCTTTCTGCTCCATAGAAGAAAAGCCATACATTGGGGTTTTTTTTCTAATGACCGTCTTAATTCCAGAGGCAGGTTAATGTATAGTCAGTCTAATATGTTGAAACAGTAATTGCATACCATGCTCTAAAAATACTGAGGTACGAGAAATATTTTTTCTCTACTCTGTACCTCCTATAACATGTATGATATGTTAATATATTAGATACCAGAAAAGAAAGGAACCATAAACTGTATACTTGTGCAATATGCAATGTTGTTTCTTTTCATCTTGTGATACACAATGAAATAATTTAAGGTATCTGCTCAATGAAGAGTCTTCATTCTGGAAAGACAAATCAAGTGGATTCAGAAGAAAAACAAGATTTATAAAGCAGCTTGATTTCTCCAGAGAAGAGATAAACCCATTCCTGAACTGCAATCTGAACAAACTATTGATGGCACCAATGGGAAATGTGTCACCTAAGATTGAACTAAAAGCTAAAAGATGCAGCTTCATGAAATTCAGTAATGCTAGTTCTCAAGAAATGAACAGACTGAGTTTGTCACCGACAGTGGTACCTACTCAAATTTGGGGATCCAAGCTATAGCCTGCCAACTCAGGAAAGAGATAATGCTTTCTCCCTTGGATGAGAAGCATCCCACGTTATCACAGATGATACTTGGGCAATCTGAATTTTAGCCTGTTTCCTGTACAAGAACAGAAAAGCTTAACTGGTCACTTTCAAGCATTCTCAAAGAAGCAAAAATGAAGTCTCAAGACCAGCAAAAGCTTTTTCTTTCATGTTTTTCAGAATTGTTGAGAACTAGCTATATCATTGCTCCCTATTGTTTATGTTTGTCCCAGCATACACCATGTGGTATTTAGATAAAGAAGCAAACCCCATCATCAGTATGAATCAACAAAACCAAAAGTCATCGTCATGTACATGAGCAGCCTTGGACCAGGAGCATAAACTCACCCTATTGTCATACCTCTTTTCCTAATGGTAGTACATGGGAGAGCTGAAAAATTACCTGGTTGTTTCCATCTTATGGAAAACTAATAGAACATAAAAATAAAGGGACTATATTTGAAAATTGATGCACAGAATGGAGCTCAGCATGGAGCAATCAGAACAATATTTGCACAGGCCCATGGCACGTGGTCTGAATAACCATGAGAACAAAACCATCAGCAGCAAATAGTTTTAGAAAAATCAGGTAATTAATTTAATGCCTGATAATAAAATACAGGCTGTCAGTGTGATGAAGGCTGTGGCTAAGTTAATTGCAAAAGCTACTTCAAGTTCTGACAAAAAATATTAAACATAATTTTGCCTTTTTGTCTTCTTTACATAAGACAATTCTAATAAGGGCAAAATATATAATAAAGTGATATAAAAAATTAAGCACTATCTTGATTCCAGCTTTGGCTATGATAATGAGATTATTTTATAGAATTATGTTAGTAATAAAGAAAATTTTAAAAGCTCAGATCATCCACAATTCAACTATTTTGGTTATTTCATTTAGAAGCTGAAAAATTCATTCCAGACTTTAAACAACAACTATGCATTTTAACCTCAAAGTTGAAAAATGCAACAACATACCAATATGCAAAGTCTATCCTGTTTGTGATAGTCAGCTGGTGGCAACTAATGGCGCTACACGTTGCCAGTAACTTTACTTAATGAAACAACCTGGATGTTGCCCAAAGTTTTGATTGTTCAGTAGATGGTATTTAAAATGCCATGGCATTCTAATCTACCATAGATTCATATGGTTTAATTTATGTGGGAACCAAAACTAAGAAAATTAATGGGACAATTAACAAACTAATTTGACTCTTGAGAAAACAAAGTAAGTATAGAAGCTTGCTGCCTTGATAAGCAGTCAAATTTCTAGTTCCTCATAAAATTGTTAAGCTAACTGACACTATAACATGGAATAAAACAGGCCAGAGAGGATGCTACATCAAGCTGGAAAAGAAGCCATAAATACTCAATGGCTTTCGTCACCTACTATATCCAAAGGTGTTTAAATCCACAGCTCGCACTGCCTCCAAAACACAGTTCATATTAAAGTGTCATTGATTTGAAAGGGACCATTAACAAAGTTCTTCTCCCAGTTATCTCTCCCCAGAGGTGTTGGAGTCACGGTCAATCTTGTCTACTGCCCTCCCTTCTGGCTCAAATATGGTTCTTCATCAATGGAAAAAATATTTCTTTCCCTTGTGGTACACATCCCTGTAAGTCTTCAAGCCCATTTTAATGTTGTCACTTCTGGTTGCTCTTGTAAGATGTCATTATTTTGCCTGATCTGCGCTGGGCAAACAGCCCCTGCACCGGTCCACAGAGGTCATCCTGTATCCTCAGTGCTTGATAACTCATACCTATCTTCTGCCCTGATTCATAATGATATAACAGCCTACACAGCTGCTGCATTAAACCTGACTCCCACATCCTTACCAGGATCCTGTTTGCTTGCTCTGTCCAGAGCTTACACTGTATTTCTTAAAGACAGGGGATGCAGATGGCAAAGTATGTCAGCACGAAGCCCCAGTGGAACTACAACTACTGCCTGGGCTTGCTGCAGATAATGCATTGGCCTATGGGAACGGAGAAGGGCAAATTACAAGGGATATCCTTGCTGCCTCTAAAAATTCCTTGATAGATGCTTGACGCAACACCAAATTGTCCATATGTTGGAGGGGACCAATAAACCACTATTTTCTGCATCACTTCCCATGCTATGACCCTGTCAGCTTCCCTGTGCCCAGGCTTCCAGAACAGAGACATTAATTTCTCTGGTTCCACTCAATTCTTTCTGGAGGTGGCCTGAATGGGGGACTGCAGTTTGCTTGTCAAAGAAATAAAATGTGTAAAGACATCCCATATACAAAACGCAAACAAAACTTATGAAACTATTTATAAGTGGAACTTGCAAGGGAAGGGAAGAGGGGCAGGGAATGTTAAATATTAGGAGTGGCTGAGTGGGACTGGGTCCCGGCAGGAATCCTGCTAATGTCATACACTGCTCCTTACAGTCCGTAAAACTCCACCAAATGCTCTTCAGGGCTGTACATGGGGTGGGTTTGTTGGTGCAGAAAGCATATGGAAGATGACTGTAAGTTTGGTGCCATTGAACAAAAGGCAGCAGCAGATGCTGAGGATACAGTAAGGGATACAACTCTGCCTCTCGTATTACCTGGCTGAGCTCCTTGCACGCAGCCCGAGATGGCTGACACCACCAGCCAACTCTGCTTGCTTTCCTCTGGAGCACAATTCCCTCCCTCCTTTCGCTCTCCTGAACCTTCTGCCCCAGCTTTGTGCTTTTGTCATCATAATCCTCACATCTCTTCAGGTGTTGCATCTGACTGTGTCCTTGGCAGCCTAGACTCAGCTCCAGGACACAGGACTTATTTTTCAGGAAAAGAGAGTGATTAGGCTCTCCCCTGCCCTACAATCAAGAAAATGCTTCCTCCTGGTTGTTCAAAGAGTTCCTGAGCAGCTTGTTGGTGAGGACAAGCTAAGTGTAGACAATCCTGGGACATACAGAGGAAGGATGCTACAAACATATGCTTTGTGAGGGAAAACTCCATTCCCTTGCAGGCAGTTCGTCTGAATGATGTGACACAGGTACGTATCAATCCATGTCAGTCACAGCACTTCATACATCTCAGAAGAGGCTCAACAAAATATGCTCTGCTGGTTTTAGTGTACACAATCTGTGCAGTTATGCTATATCTACATATAAATCTATATATACAGGAGCACCAATCTTTCATAAGCACCATCAGAAAAGGCTGCAATCCTGGGAAATGACCAAGAAATACTACCTAGCTATACTCAGCTAGAGTTCAATTTTCTTGAGCCTCTGCACTAGCTGAGGTTTGATGAGTGATCAGTTTTTCAATTTTAGTTTGGTAGGATGGTATGGAAGGAGTATTTCTTACTTTCACTGCACAAAATGGATTTGTGATTTGGTCTGTACCTGCCAAAAAGGAGAAATGGAGGTACAGTGGCTGGTTGGGAGGTAGCATGCATCATGTCCCAGGTCAAAGATTATTATGACAAGACAGACTCTAGTTGGGATTCCTAATCTATTGCAAGTCCAGGCAGTGGCCCATAGCAGTACCTAGCTGAGACGGGCTAGTCCAGGCCTTGGAAATGCAGGTGTGCAGGCTGGGGACAGGACTTGCCTAGATTTTCCAGCTGATGAAGTGTTCCAGACCTAACAGCCCACCCAAACAAAAACAGCAACAACAAAAAAGTGAAAAGAAAACCACAAGTTGACCTAATTCAGGTTAAAATTGCGAGACATTTTGACATTTTCTAGTCAACAATTTGGAAGTGATGCTACAGGATTCCTTTTACATATTCAAAGAAAATAGTCCAGTGGAGGCCATCATCCTCTGCCCTGCTGGTGGCAGTAGGCAGAAGCCCTTCCATCAGGAAATGACAATATAAGTTGGATTCCCACATACACAGCAGCACAGGCAGGTTTTCTGCTCTGTGTTTTGACCAGCCAGCATGACACTGTGTGGGAGGATTACTACCTGTAAGTAGGAGGGAAGCTCACAAGCACTTGGCACCCAGCCATCCTCCAGCTCCAACTTACTGTTGTTCTGCTGCTCTAAGAGCTGCATGCAGGTCCACCACGCCACAGCCCTGCGCTCCTCTTACCATCTCCCACTGTCCCCTGGCTGTTAGGGGTACTGCAGTTAGCACCCAGTGACAAGCACCATTCTGTGGCATACAGTTCATAGGTCTCTGTCTTGCACCTTCCCCTATAGCTACCGCTTACGGATTTTTATCATCCTGAGTAAAAAGTCTCTCTGAGCTCTGAGACAGTCAATAGTGAGAGCTAATGCCCTGACCTGACCTTCTTAAGTGCCTTATTCCTTGTATCCTAACCCACTGTCACCCCTACATTAAATACTGCAGAGCAGTGGCATACAGCTATATCCTCTGGAGAACACATAGCAGTGGGAAACAGGAGGAATACATGGAGGGTATGCCCTGTGTATGCCCAAACCTCAGAAAAAAAAGTAGGGATAATCTCTCAGGGCTTCAAAGAATCTGGAGTCATCATTATTTACAGCAGAAATGCTTGGCAGTCCTCCTGAGCATCTTTCAACATACAACAGCACCTACCCTGACCATAGCAGTTTCTCTCCTTTCTCTCTTTCCCCCAGTTTTCACACAACTCTGTTTGCCCACATGTTCTGCATTTGTTGTTACAGAGTCCCTGCTGAAAAGCCAGTTTCTTTTTTTCCCCTGTAATATTTGGTCATGTGTTGAAATATTTTTTTTTTTTCCTCAAACCCATTTTTCCTTTTTGCGCTTCTTGGAGCAGAGGGTTGGATGAGAGGGACCTCAAGACCATGGGACGGGACAGTTACAGTGGCCTTACAGGACAGAAAAAGCTATTAAGTCCTGGATCACAACAATACACATTTTCATTTGATAAGTTGACAAACATTTTATGTCAGGATTAGCTGCAACATTTTTAGAGCAACAATGAGGACACAGCATGAAATGTTCAATGATGGCTCTCAGGATTTGGCCCTGCTTGTCTTGCCAAGCAGTTGGCCATAGCCATGCTGCTTTAGTTTCACAGGCCTCACAACTTGTTGCAGGCTACTGCTTTGGAAGCAGCATGCAATAAGGACTCCCAGGAAGAAACATGTATCCAACTTGTGGACCTAACAGGCCTCTATTAGGACCCAGATTTCAGCCAGCAAAGCACATTAGCATTTTGCAGCTACTCCAGCAGTGGCCAAGTTTGACTTTGCGAAGCCTGGAGCTCTGAAGCATCGAGCTCTGAGTAATATCACACGCCTTAATTATTTGCACAGGTCCAGCTATGACAGCAAAACTGTCCTTCTGCTAGTTGGTGTCCACAGACAAGATGTCAAATACTTGCCATTGCATGTTACTGACACTCGGGGAAGTGAAACAACATGCTTTGTCACGCTAACTTGTAGAATTAAAGGGGAAAAAAAATTTTGATATAAGTATCTTCTCAGTAGAAGATGTGGAGATACGCCTCCAGTCGTCCTAAGAAAGCAAGGAAGTCCCATCTATGCATAGATCTGGATTACCTCCTGTACATCTGTCATTTACAAACACACAATTAATACTTTACACTTCTCTTGAGGAAAGTCATGATGTTATCCTTCCTACAGTGAAGTGAAAGAAATGCCCTTGACTCACGTTAGCCTACAAAAAGATAACTGTGACACTTTTTTAAAAATCAATACCAGGTGCATGCAGTCTCCCTTTTCATAAGGCAGAGATAAGATCAGCATATATCTCTATTAGGGATGTCTTGCACATCCCTGAAATCCCAACTCTGGCAGTTGTACCAGTCAGCACTCCTGCTGCAGCTCAGAGCTCGCAAGAACAGTAATCTCCACTGCTGCAATTTGTTCTTTATCTTTCATCTCAGAAACACCTGGGATATAATGAAAGAGTTATGTCTAGCCTATACTTATATCCTCTTTCATCACCACCAACAAACTGCCCTGGGAGGATATACAGCTCTCCTGGTGATGCTGAGAGTCTTGCTATATCTCCAGCTGCTGCTGAAAAGGAAGAGCTTACATGGGCTGTGACACTGGCAGAACACAACCCATGCAGCTACGCTGTGTGGTCACAGAAGGCATTTGTCTCCATTTCTCCTGGACTCCCCACAGTGCTGGCACCAGAAGCAGATGAAAGAGCTGCAAAGAGCAATTCCGACACTCAGAGCCTACAACACGTATACCCCACAGCAAGCTCCACCAAATGCACTAATGCACAAGCTGCTGTGTTCCCACAGCAGCAGCTCTCTCTGCCAATGGCACGGGATGGGCCAAGCAGGGCACTTGTGTAACTTGTGCATATGCATCTGACTGCGTGTGTGGCACCACCAAGCAGCTCATAAATTGAACATGCCCACCAAACTGCCTCTGCACGCTGATTGCTCAAGTGGTCAGGGACCAGAATCAAGTGGGTATCAGTGATCTGAGAATTAATTTATTTTAAACATAAGCCATTTGAAAGTTTAACTACAGCACCAGAGTCGTGCAGCTAGAATATAGCAGTTTGTTAACATTTTTCTTTTGAAAGAACTGCCATTGTCTAAAATATAATGGGAGAATGAGGGGGTTTAAGGATGACTTTTAATACATGCCATTTTTATGTAATGTATTACAAGCCCTTCACTTTGCCTGACAGGGTCTCAAATGGGTTAAAAAATACAGTTTCTACACCAGCTGCAATTCTATCTGCACTACTCTGTCATGAGAGCTCCGACTGAGGGAAGGAAGACTGTTACAGTGAAATAAAATGGCAAGGGATTACAGGGGTTTGCTGCAGCTGCTTGTTTTTTAGGGAGCTGTCTTGAAAGTATCACTTACAATGCTAAATCACTTTCTTTACATATTGTGAACGAATACGAACCTTCAATTTTCTTTTCACTTGCTTAAAAGAAATATTCTGAATTTGAAGAGCATTTCAGCTGACAAATTTAGGACACTTACATTTATTATCAATGGGGAACAAGACTTCTAGAACCATTTGAGGCAGGCTAAGCTAAAGCAGAAAGTTGGCAAGCAGGAACAAAAAAGATACAAGCTGTTGATGGATCAGTTTCAGAATCCATGTCTTATTTTCAACCTGACCATCAGCAATAACAGTCCAGAACCTCCTGTGACCTTATATGAGTGATACAATAATCCTTACCATTTTAAGATGGAGCCTGTTAAGCTTTTGAAAATTATGGCTGTATAGAGCCCTGGGCTGGACTCAAGGAAATCCCTTACGATCTTACATTCACGGGGCTTTCACGTACTACCCACATCTGTGTAACATTCAACGTTTCCAAAAAGTTGGACATCTGCATTTTCTTGAAGATGGGCATTTACAATTAAATTAAAATATTACAATTAAAATATCTCCCAGGACCTGCCAGGTAGCACGTACTCCAATCTCAAAAGCTGTGTGGACCAGAAGTAGGTTTTGACATCTTCTGCCCCTTCCCGTGCCAATAGCTCTTACCCCTGTACTGGGTACCTGCAGGCTGTGCGCAGAGAACTCTGGCCTGCTTCTGTAGCACCCCAAGACCCATCTCCCACTGTCTCATGCCCCTCCTGACATCACTGCCATGCCAGGCACAGGGCCCCCCCTCCGCACAGGCTGGGCTGGGACACGCTGCCGCAGCTGCCTCTCCTTGCAGGATGCGCAGGAGCTATTTTCAGCTTCTGACCCTCCACCTCAACCACAACTCTATGGCAGAAACCCCAGCAGTGGCAGCCGGACCGCAGGGCAGGATTTGGGGCAAAGCAGTGGTGTGACCAGCACCCCTGTCTGCATGGCCACCTCCCACCTGGGGGGCGAAACGCTCAGCACCTTCAACCACAGGCCCTTGTCACACCTCTGTTACCCAGAAGACCACATCCCTTCCACAACCTTTAGCCTGCCACATCTTCTTGCCAATAGCAATGAAGCAGTATCCGTTCACACAAAATAAAGGTACTTCGAAATTGTGCAAAAAAAAACTACCAAAAAGCAACCCCGCCTATCTCAGAATAATTATTATGTAGACATGGAAATTCTTAATAACATGTTAACTATTGTTGGAAAGATAATTTGTGGGAGTTCTTGAGCTCCCTGTCAGCACTGCGTATCTGCGGGTTGGCATTGTTTAAAAGACAAAAAAGTTTAAAGCCTTTCTGCACACCAGCCAATTTTTTATTCAGTAAGTCAGCTAGAAGTAGAGCCAAACTGAAAAACTTCTGCTGTTTTATGCACCATGGAAACCAGAAACCTGTCAATCTGCAATTACCTATTCCACATTCATTTGAGATCAACTTTTACTGCAGGAGTATAGCCGAGAGGATTGGATCTACAGCCCCTGTCTGTCCACAGGAGATGCTCAAAATTTATTTTTTTGCTTCACTCTCAAATAAGTACAAATATTAAAACATAACTCAGATTGATGTCAAGGTGCATGTTAAATTGCATTACAGTCTAACAAAGTCTATAAACCCTTCTTCTCATGTAATTTCTCGCACCAATGTCAACAAGAGGATATGAAAATATTCAGTGTTCATCTGTAAATTCCACTGTGATAAAACTGCACACTGTTTTCCTAAGTGATTCCATATATTCAGATTTTATTCTAGAACTGAAATATTGCTTTCTTGAGCCCTATGAAAGCTACTTATTTTTAAGAAGTCATGCTATTTTTTTCCATAAATTAAACACTGCCACTTTTAAAATTAAGAGATAATTTGTCTGATGGACTCCTTTAGCCTGAAGGTTTATTGTAAGTGTTTAATCCATAGCTTTTGTACCTTTTAAATGCCAATGCCTATTTGAGAAACTTTAAAAATGCATTTTAAAATCATCAATACAGCAAGACCTTTAAGTGTACTCATGTGCTTATGCATCACGTGCATCATATTATCCCATTCAGAGGGATTCCCCAAAGCCGTACACAGCTTAAGCGCTTTTCTGTGTCAGGTTTGAAACTCTCATGTTAATTAAGTGTGCTCCGAGCAGAATTAATGGTTACAGCTGCCTACAGTGCTCTTGGCAGTCATAGGCTCTCTAAGCTTGGACTCACAACTTTATTAACACAGAATGAGCAGTGACAGCACATTTTCAGAATCTCTATCGACACAGAATCCAGGCAGAGCCAGGTGACACAGAGAGGAAAGGTTTAGATCCTACCTCCAGACATCGGAGGATTTGGCGGAGCGGGTGAAGTAGGGGCAACTTTGCTCCTTACTTACCCTTCTTTGAACGGGTAGCTACTTCTTACCCAATATAAACTCCAGTAAATCTTTTATTTTACCAGCGTGCCAGGTGGCAGACTGGGGCAGTGTATATGTGTATGTGTCATATGTGTATGACTGAACACACTGTTACTGTTATTTACGTAAGACACTAAAATTGGGGTGCAAACATCTCCACCAACAACCTCCACATGACTGTTTCATAAGTTGGGAAGAGGATCTGTGAGGCCTGATTACATATTGCAGCTGTAACTCAAACTACCCAGAACAACTACTGATCATCTACCAGAGAAAACCATCATAACAGAATGGTTATTCTTCATCTTCGTAGGTCTTTGCATCAGAATCAGGTATTTTTCTGGAGGACATTTGTTATCCAGAACTAGTTACTCACTTTCATATGGGTGGAAGTGGGTGAAACAGAAGGTCAGATTGTTTAATATACTTCCTTTCAAATTAAAATTCATAACTTATTAATTGCATTTTAAATATGCGTTAACTAGCACAAAGAATACGGTCTCAGAAAAACTCTAATACTGATAAATTATATAACATTACCATAATGATACAGGAACACTGAGCGTTCTCTCCTTTATGTACTTTCATGTGATTTCTTAAATCCCAGCTGGAGAAAAATATGTCTTGTCTTCTGTCTAGTTCTACTTCAGGCGCTACCGGTCTGACATTTTGCTTTCAGGTTCTAGTAACATCACTATTGAGATCAGAGATACTAAAACTTAGAAAATCTGACATGTTGTGTCAAACTACAAAGAAAGCATCTGAGAGCAAATGGAAGAACAGATAGACTGGATTAAATAGCAGAAAAGGGGAAAGAAACAGGATGATAGGAAGGAAGATACAATCAAATATGCAGAAGAGAAAGATTAAGAAAAGAGCCTAGTGTAATTGGATGGATATGAAGAAAAAGCATTAAATAATGTGGAAAGTACAAATCCAGGGATATATAAATCCATACATAAAACATGTAGCTACAGACAGTATGGACATGATCCCATTAACACTTAGACAATATTTTATTCACAAGAATTCCATGTTAGAGGGTAATACTCATGCGAGTAATAGGATGTACAAGAGGTTGCAGGATTTGTCCTTTCACCATTTTTCCTTGTGTACATTGTGTACATCTGTAAAACATTTTAGCAAGCATTTTAACTTTGAAGAAGACAAAACTTGAAAATAATGGGACCTGAGGGAAACCTTTAACATGAAAGTCAGTGGAATTGCAGCTCTACAAAGAATCAAGAGGAATACCCTAAAGACTAATTAATTGACAATACAACTAATGTTACTGTTCTGTCTGAAGCATAACAAAGTAAAAGTTGCAGTTTGTATAGATGTGAAATGCTTGTCGGAAGAAAGCATGATTGATGTGTGAATCTGGAATCGAGGAATCCTTTAATTAACCCTTTAATTGCTATGTACAAGAAGTCTAATAGCAACTCTGAAATGAGTGGGACTTATTCTTATGGGATTGCTTCTTCAGTTTAATGAGACATGGACTGTTAGCTTACTTCAACCCTGTTTATAGTAATGAGACACTTCTATAGGCCAATAAGCAACTGGCTTGCCTAATAACAGACTATGAGTCTCATGAGTGATGGAAAGTAAGTTAGATGGCTTATCCATATGATACAGGCTTTGTCCTCGTTCTACAGAAAGAAAAACAAAACCCAGTATGTCACTTTCCATGATCCATCAGCAAGTCTGGTAGGGCCAGGAATGGTGCTTATGGGCCAAGGTTGTTTAAGATGACAGCAAAATTTTCCTCTGGAAGATAACATCTGAAACTCTATTGGGAATATTGTTTTACACAATGTTAAAAAACATGAAGTGTAAAAAAAAAAACAAAACCCACCACCACTAACAAGAGAATCTGTCGTCAGTAATACAGTAATTAAACTTCTAACAAAGTATTGTCACTTTGAAACTACAAAAACAGCATCAAAAGCCATGAATCAAGCAACCAGAACCCATGACCTCCCTTCTTCAAGAGTTTTTGGCTGTAGATTGACAAAATGGTGCAGAATCTCAATATTGTACATATGGGTGCCCAAAATATACGGAGCCAGAATTTCCCAATTTTACTGTTACCCTGCCAGAACACCAGATTCCCTCTTCTCAGATGGTTCAGCAGACTTCTAGGCTGTTATCCTATCGTCTCTACCCACTTTCTGCCAGCACTGTGCTGCAGCTTCATTTGCAAGACTGGAAAGATGCAAAAAATATGCTTTCAAAAGACTATGCAAAAATGAAAAATAATATAAAGGTAACAACACTTTTAGAACAGCCCTTATTGAAGCTGCATCAGTCTTGCTTCTTAATTTCTGCATGATAACTACACTACACAGTGCATGCTGGAAATACTACCACAATCTCATTACTTACTCGGCACCAGCCACAGCAACAGGAGTTTTCTATGGAATAATTAGGTTTTTTTCCTAAATAACGTTAAATAATCCATTATTTTGATGATTTCAAATACAAGTTCAGTATTCTTGAACTATTACAAGACACAGAAGTGTACTTGTGGAAGTGTTGAAATGCTACTCATTGCAGGAGGAATTACCTTTAGCCTGTAAAATATAATTTCTGGCAACACTCCCTAAAGTAGAACAGGCTTGCCTCTAAAAATAAGCTATGGTGCTATCAGCAGCAGAGATTACATTTTCCTGGCAGAGAGAGCCCGATACATCCAGAAATGACTGCAAGGGGCGATGGCCAACTGCCTTCAGCAGCCGGTTCAGCCATCTCGGCTGCCCTGGAGGCCACCCCACGCTGTGACCAGGCGGTCGGCTCCACCGCCACGGCTCTGGCTGCTCCCTGAGTGGCCGTAACACAACCACAAGGCTGCCAGCGCCCATGGCCATGGCCTGCGGGGGGCACTGGCCACAGGCGGCCGGTGGCATGGCCCATGACAGCGAGTGCTGGGAGCGGCGCTGGGCCCTGCAGGGAGGGAAGGCCTGAGGCGGGGGCAGTGGTGTGGCCATTGGGAACGAGACACGGGGGTATTTACATAAATGTCAGCGTGTGCATGCACAGACATACGCATACGCACACACATATATATCGATGTCCGTGTCTCAGTGCGTGCCCCTGTGCCAGCCTGGCCCCAGCCCCGGCAAGGGCNCGACGCGGGCCCGGCCGGGCCTCCCCTCCCGCCGCGGCGGCTCCCCGCCATCGGGCGCGGCGAGGCCCGCTGCCAGCGGCCCGGTCCGGCTGACAGACACCGGCACCTTCCCTCGGCCCTGCAAAGCTCGGCGCTTGCGGCCGCCTGATACAGAAAGCTTGTGAACGACCGTGGGAGTCGTTCAGCGGGGGCTC
>VZRU01017019.1:0-21228 GCA_013398155.1 Pedionomus torquatus | reverse complement strand
TTCAGTGGGGGCTCGGCGTGTCGGCCCCTAGCACCGCAGCAGGCAGGGGGCCACGGCCGCAGCCCAGCTCTCAAAACGTTGATCAAACTTAAAATGTGGGTCCCCGACGCCGCGACACCCCACGCTTGGGGGTAGGATGTTATGCCCGCTTGTGCTACAGAGATGAAAAACGTGATGGAACCCATAAGTCTGGCCTGTGAAGGGGGGCTGGTGCTGCAGCCAGGCCCTGAATGAGCATCTCCACAGTATTCCGTTTCTCTGAAAAATAGAGTTTTCTCAGCAATTGCAGAGATTTCCATGTATCTGAGCTTTAGAAGTGAAAGAACATTTTATTCTAAATGCCATCGTGCTGAAAGAGCTAAAATGTTCTTTCTTAGTGATATTAAATGGTGCAGTTTAAATTTAGCCATGTGTTTTAGCAGACACGCTTGCATTGCCTGGTTCTTCTGACTCTAAAACAACTGTGAAAGTAGAGAAAATATAAATATTAATATTCCGGCAAGATGCAACCATATATTCACAGAAAATAAATATTTATGAAATTCCTAGAACTAAAAACTTGTCCTCGCTGTAGCAGGTGCTTGTTTGTCAGATGTTAAATTTTTGCAAAGCCCCTGTGGTTGACTCCTCTCAGGCTTATTCCAATCTCTCAAAGTTACAATGGGCTCAATATTCATGGAGGCCTAACATTAGAAAAAAACACATTGAACCCAAATAGGGCTGCTTTGCTTTAAAAGAATCACTATTTTTAAAACATTTTAACACTTGTTGTTTGCCTTTCAGACACTTATTCCTGCATTTTTGTTGAACATGGCTGAGTAAAGAGGGCATAATAGATGCCCAAGAGAATACATCTTTACTCTGCTGGGAAAACAGCTGATGATGCTCTTTAACAAAGCTGATCCTTCTAAAAGGTTATTTACACACTTGAACCATTTTTTAAAGTAACTAAATATTTTAAATTACATATTTGACTACAGGAGTAGCATAGAATGGTTAGAGTTGGAAGGGACCTTAAAGATCATCAAGTTCCAACCCCCCTGCCATGGGCAGGGACACCTCCCACTAGAGCAGGTTGCTCAAAGCCCCATCAAGCCTGGCCTTAAATACTGCCAGGGATGGGGCATCCACATCTTCTCTGGGCAATCTGTTCCAGTGCCTCACCACCCTCACAGGAAAGAATTGCTTCCTAATATCTAATATAAATCTTCCCTCTTCCAGTTTAAAACCATTACACCTTGCCCTATCACTATGCTTCCTGACAGAGTCCCTCTCCTGCTCTCCTGTAGGCTCCCTTCAGATACTAGAAGGCTGCTAGAAGGTCTCCCCGGCGCCTTCTCTTTTCCAGGCTGAACAGCCCCAGCTCCCTCAGCCTGNTTTTGATGCAGCCCAGGGTACGGTTGGCTTTCTGGGCTGCCAGCGCACACTGCCGGCTCATGTTGAGCTTCTTATCTATGAGCACTCCCAAGTCCTTCTCTTCAGGGCTGCTCTCCAGCCATTCTCCACCCAAGTTCTATTTGTGCCTGGGATTGCCACGTCCCAGGTGCAGGGCTCTGCACTTGGCTTGGTTGAACTTCAAACTTTAAAAAAAAAAAAAAATTGTTTCCTCTCAAATTGATAAGAGATGTTTTGGTGAGACCAGCATGACAGCCAAATTTAGAGGATGCAGCAGCAGCAGCAACAGCATGAAAGGCACTTATCTTTCAGTCTTGCAGTGGTCCCATTTCTTATTCCCTCAATCCCTCCACACACAAAACTATTGTCTTTCCTGGTATAGATCTATGGTGGTGGATCAGCCACATGTTTGAAGAAAAGTGCAAAATACATTGGTTTGGCAAGGACAGAGCTGGCTTATCTCTTCCCTTTCCTACCCCAAAAGTGGAATTTTACGTTTTTGAACATTGTGCCCAGCATTAGGTTTCCCTCATTTTTCAGATCACCTGATTCATCATCAGACATTTACAGCTCTTCTACAAATGCTACACTAATTCAGAGTGTTTACCCCAGCTTCCTAATAAAAGCTTTTGAAAAACCTGTTCTTGTCATTCAGATTTTCATGCTAAATCCATACCAAAATATGAGCAACACGCAGCTTTAAAATAGACCCAAATATTGCCTATTGTGTGAATTTTAATGTAACCTTTGAATTGAAGCCAGTTGCTCTAAATGTGACATGACAAGACAATAACTGCACCGAGGCTGCTACCTTTAACATCTTCCCAGCAATTTCACCAGGGCTTTCCTCACCACTCTCTCCTATCTGGCACACACTTGTCTTTGTTTCCTCCAAGAGGGACAGCAACAAAAGCAGTCCATAAAAGTGGATCAAGAATGGGGAAATCATGAAGTACACAACAGCTGTGACAGGTTGTGTGAGCCCCAATGTCCAAGTCCCATTGCAGCAGCTGACTCTGGCCCTCACAAGCTGCTACAATAGCTCCTCAGGGAAAGTATTATTCTGAGTATATAAAGTACTGGTCAAATCCTGGATGTTCATACTTGTTAAGTTCGCTACCTTTAGCCAAGTTGCAGAATCTTTTGTGAGTTACGACTAATGCCAATTTCAGCACACAGGGTTTTGGACTGTTGTCCAAAACCTGCCCATGCTGTTGAGATTCCACTTAGGGCAGTTACTGTGAATCAAAGTGCTTTGTTTGCATCATCTGCCTGGAGTTTCCTTTTGCTTGCAGCCAAGTGTCAGTACCTGTTTCCCCTTCTTCCCCCAGTTCCTGACACATGGGGATTTGGTGTCTTGCCTGCCTCTAGAAACAGAATATGGAATGAGAAGGCATTTGAAAATGAGAACTCACTGCTTTAAAATTTCCTGGCAATGTATCTTGCAAAATCTATGTAGGAAAAATATGTTAACAATTATAATGTGGATCAAGTATTGGACCTGAACCATGACTGTTTCCCTTCTAACTTAACGCACAGACATCTCCAACCAAGGGTATGAGTGGGCTGAAACAACTAATCGCATTTTGGCACAGACAAGTACAAAAGGAAACCCAGAACTACTAATTCAACAGCTTGAAATATCAGCTGCTGCATGCAAGATCTTTAAAGAGCTCCTCTGAAGAGAACATACCCTTTTAAACTTGTAATTTTTCATTTTAAAAATGTCAGAAAATATCTCAAGGAAAATATGGAAGAAACCAGCCTTGTTGATACAAAGACTGAATCTGCTGAAGTCTAGTAGATGTAAGGTATCCTTGCCCCTGCACCTGATTTCATCACGTGTTCCTCTCAGCTATCAGGGTGCTATCCCACATTTTGTATGTTTTCCATGCACATGTTCCGAAATTTTGTTCAGCAATAAAAAACAGCTCTAAAATGGGAGAAGTGATGTAAAAGATAAAGCAGTTCAAGGAGGTATAATAACATCCTCCAAAGCAGTGTCCCCCCATGGCTTCAGGGTTGCAGCGTTTGGACACATCTTTACCCTGAACACTAGCTGAAGACCTTCACCATAGAATTCCCTCCATGGGGCCTTGGGAAGGCACAAAGAAGTTAATCCATTTGCCCTTCACAAAATAAATGAATAGCTACGATTCTGTGACAGGAGTCTACCTACAACTCCTCTGTTGCTAAACAGGTGCAGCCCTACCACTCAGGAGGTGTTTCCATATCACAGTACCCTTTTTCACCAATATAATGCGAATGGCCCAAATGCATTTGGCATCTTCATTTCACTCTTCTTTTGGGATCAGCAGCTGATCTGAGTGACCCAGAAACAGCTTCTTCAAAATAGAGTATTATCTAAACATTATCTCTTCACCCAAATGATACACAGCAACCAGATAAAAATGAGAAGATGACTCCATCATTCTTTGCCTATGCTGTACCTTTCCCTTCAGATTTTGGGTAAATTGCACTGAGAGCAGCTACCTTGTTCCTTGATGTATGGAAGGGAAGACAGCTTCTCTACATGAAGTGTATCTTTGTTACTGCAGGCTTTGATCCTGTGCTTGGACCAGATGAAGGGAAGCCTGCTATAATCAGTAGAGATGGACAAATAGGCATGCCCACGATTACTTGCTCTACCATTGACCTCTTCCAAGCTGCTGGTATTTTCACATTAACCTTATCTATCATCATTTTGTTTTCTTTTTGAAAAGTAAGTCTTCCTGCTCTGACCTACACAACAGCAGAAAGCACATAAATTGGCAAGAGACTTCCTTTATTTTTCACACAAATAGTAAATATAGAAGCCCAAAATCTGACCTCTTCAGTAAAATGTCAGGGTATGTTTCCTTGAGACAAAATGTCTAGGTATGTTTCCTTGAGACAGGTGGAATTCACCAATGCTGAAAGGGGAGGATCCAGCTCTTTCTTCAGTCTTGTCCTTCCTTCTCTACTGTTGGCTGCACATCCTCCTTCTACCTTGTGCTGGCTCTGCCATTCACTGAGAGCAGATATGAGTCACTGAAGTAGTAAAAAAAAAACAATCCATGAAAAAGTGAATGGTTTTCTGCCACATTAAGAAAGTCAGTAAAGGGTCTGACAAGCATCTGAATCAGCACAGCCAGGATGTTGAACCATGCAATTAGAAGTGAGGGAGAAATAGGGAGGAAGGCAGAATGGGTGAGAGATTCTTTTAGAGGGAGAAGGCTCAATGGCTGGCTGAGTCTGTAAATAAAACTCAGAAAGAAGAAAGAGGAGAAAATAAGTTTGAAGTCTGATTATAATAGCAGCATCTCAGATCCTTCTCAGTCCATGGGAGGGCTTTGGAACTGTCCTGGCAAATACCTCTTTTTGCTCATATACAGCTGCTATGGATCTTTAGTTGCTCCCGTTCAGATCCAACAAATCTGCATTTGAGGAAAAGTGACTGAACATGCATTAAAAATGAGTCACTAGGAAAAAGGAAGCAGTTCTTTCCCTCAGTAATATTCCTCAATGTCAAGGAGTTACTGGCAGTGCTCTGCCTCTGGGACTATGCCTTAAGAGCTGCAGCAGAAAAAAGCTTTCGTTTTTATATATAAGTGCCAGGATGCTGTTCCCCATCCCACCCAGGCACAGAAATGGCCTTAGAGATCCACATTTTTTCTCTCAGACTTTATTACCATTAATTATATCTAGAAATGAAGCCAGGTTCCCCGAGAACACGGTGGTGGGAACAAAACACAATCATCCATCTGCCTAGCAACACAGGTTGCCATGAGTACTTCTCCCCGTGCTCCACAGGCAGCAGGGGCTCACCACTGAATATTGAGCCAAGTTCAAGGGCCCCATACTGGTAAAGAAAGCCTGCTTACTTGAATGAAGACCTTGGTTTCCATATCCAAGACACCTGTGTTCCTCTGGAGCCCAGAAGGTGTGAGTCAGCAGCCTGAAATTTAGGAATAAGGGACTTCTGGAGCAGCAAGACATTGTCAATGGAACTGTTCTTTCAAGAGACAAAAGCAGTGGTGTTGTAAACATGAACGGAAACTCCAATCTTACCTTCTCTGTTTCTATTGAAAAAATTCTTTCCATATGTTTCAATACCATACCCAAAAAAAAACCCCTAAACAAATAACATACTATCAAATCACTGAATTTATGTAGTTAGGAAGAAAAGAAGAAAAAAACACGAGTGCTACTGAATACATGGAAATACTCCTTAATGCCCCTAGCTCAGGGAGTCTTGGAATCACAGACCATTTGTAGGAGGCTGAGAGAGAGAGAGTACTCAAGATATCCATTGGCCTGGTTCTCCACTAAACAGCTGCTTTAGCCCTCACCAGAAAAAAGGATATTCAAAGAGATGGACCTTTGATATGACCCAGAAGGCTCATTTTGGTGTTCTTAAAAAAGAGAAAGACTTTTTGATCATTGTTTAATATTTAAGGGAGGCCCTCTAATTGTATAATGATCTAGAAGACATGTAATATAATGTATGTAATATATATATATATATATCTAGTATAATGATCTAGAAGCCATGGAACAGGTTGCCCAGGGAAGCTGTGGATGCCCCATCCCTGGAAGTGTTTAAGGCCAGGCTGGATGGGGCTTTGAGCAACCTGGTCTAGTGGGCGGTGTCCCTGCCCATGGCAAGGGGGTTGGAACTTGATGATCTCTGAGGTCCCTTCCAACTCTAAACATTCTATGATTCTATGATAAAAATAGAGATATATGAGAAAAACACAAAATCATAGGTCTCAGACTGACATTTGGACAATCACAATTGAATGGGAATGTTAAACACTAGAATTGTGTTTATGTTACCAATATTGTGAAACTAGCCTTTGAAAAAAAGCTAAAAAGCTCTTATTTCATTGTTTCTTATATGATAACATGCAATTTAAGGGGACAGTTTACAAAGCTGTCAGCTGTGACACGGGAGTAGTTAGCTTTGGGATGAGAGGAGGAACTAAGGTTACACATCTGAATGATCATATATGGTACTTAATCAGTTTACATGAGGCATGATATAGTTTTAAAACTCAGGAAAATCCTCCCAGTGCATGAGTAGCAGAAATACTTTCTTTTAGATCATCTGTCCAGATTGTTTGGGCATGAAGATGTTGCTATACTCACTAGGTTAGTAATAATCAAAATCAACCTGGGTATAAGAAACCCAGTCAATTTAAGCACTTAAGATTTTTCTTTTTTCTTCAGTGTGCAAGTTTTCATTTATTAAAATAAATTCTAGACTATCTGTTTGTGAAGATAATATTTGGAGGATTTATGTATCATTATCCTTTTAAACCTACAGTAGGACAGTAAGGGAAAAAAATCATATTCTACAGCAAGTCCCATTAAGTTAATATGTTCGGGATTTCACTTTAGAAGTCTGATGCTGCTACCTGCTCATGTTAACTTCAGAACTGCAGTGGGGAAAAGGTTAAGGTCTGTAGGACTCTTAATTTAATTTTAATTTGATTCACAGTTTATTTATCTCCACTGACACGAATGGCACAGGATTAAGACTAGTGTTGTAGAATAAGCATCAACTGAGTTCTCATCCATCTCAGTGTGTTTTTGTCCAAAGGGCTAATTGCATAACTAGCTTGTTTTTCAAGGTTTATGTTATTTTCTTATTACTTAAATATAAGCTTTAACTTTGCAGAGATTAATTAATTTCCATATTTTAATAGTTACCTCTGATCTAATCTGAGATACTGTACATAGTATGTATTGTAAAGTTTCCTACATAGATTCACTATTGTAAAATGAAAGTTGCTTTGAAATAAAAATATACTTTGTTACTTTAAGAGAGAAGAAAAAAGGGAACAGAACTAAGACACATTCCAGGAATATTTCTTCTACCTTTAGAATAAGAAAGAAATTGAACTCCTGTTTGATTCCCTCATGAGGCATTGGGGACTTTGAGGCACTGTGACGAGAAGATAGATAACTGTATTAATGAAAATCTAATCTGTGCTCAGAGACTGTGTATGTTGGCTATTAATGTAAAATATTCATACCACAATAGACTGTTACACTGTCAAAAGCTGAAGTTCAGCCAGTTTTACCAGATAGAGATGATATTTTGCTATATTCTTCATTCTGGGGAGCAGGAAAAATAAGCCATCAAAGCTGCTTCTCCACTTGTAAATTTTGCCAGTGTAACTATTTAGATATATCATAAACCTAGTAATAGGAAGCATTTGTCTACTGAAACATTTGGACAAGGTACCTTAAATTAAGAGAGGTGCAAAATACTTTGAATTGGGCAGGTTTTCAGTGCCCTAAGCCAGGGCAAGCAGAGGCATCACCTGCTCTTGTATCACCTCTGCCCTGCCCTAGGGCACAGCCATGAAAGGATCCATGTAGGAAATGATTCAGCTACAAAATGTTATTTTTTCTTTGTCATTGTGGTTGCCAGGTTTTGAGCTGGGCTAGCACAGCAGAAGGGACATTGTAAGAACAACTGACTGGGGCTAAGGAAACACAGACCTGCCACCAGTTAGCACCCTGAGACTTTCAGCGCAAGTCCTCCATCAGTGGGTAGAAGAGGCTTTTATTCCATTGCTGGCTTGCCTTCTCCCAACTCATATGCCCGCCATCCTCAGCTAGCTTCCAGTCACGCTCCGCTCATGCAGAGGCCCACGAAGGAAGCAAAAGCAGGGCTTGAATAGAGGAGCATCATCATTTATTAGACTAGCTGGCAGACCTGAGAGGGGGAGAAAATAAAAAAGACAGACTGGTTTTAGACATATGATCCCTTTTTCACCTCTGAAATAGAAGTTACATCCTTTCAACAGAGTACAGTGGCCATCATTTTCAAACAAATATAGCTTTATTATGTTAAAGTCATTTGGACTGTTGGAGTGAAATGGCTCATTGGTACCTGCAAGGCAGAGGTGTTTGCAGAGGAAGACTTGATAAGGACATTAGCCTTGTGGGACAGAACAACAAGCAGCTATCACATGCTGAAACCTAAGGAGTGGGGAAAACTGCAACATGCTAAACTGATTCTAATAGATACCGTAGATAGATGCAGATAAAGGAGATTTAACAGGAAGAGACAGAAAATATTCTGTGGCATTAAATATCCTATCTAAGGGTTGGACATTCAGAGCTGTATCACTTAAGCATTTATGAAGCTGTGCAATGAACCACACCAGGGAAATGACAAACAACTTGAAAAATGACCCAGGAAAAACAAATAGGCAAGAAAGTACTAATGGGTTATTTCTCCATGAGATGAGTTCTCATTCGCTGAATAGCCACATAAATACTTGCACAGCATAATGTAGCAAGCGACAACTGCCTAGGTTACAGCTGCTGATCAGACACACTGATCATACACAGAGAAGTGTGTAAAATTACCCCAACAGGTAAAGATTTGCAGCATTAGGAAAGTTGTGATCAATTATCTGCTCTCTTAAGGATGTTATGGCTAAGATTACTCAGGACAGTGATATAAGCTTAAGTTTTAAGTTTATGCTGATGTAAGCTTAAGTTTTAAACTGCCAAGTGAAGTTCACAAATGGGAAATGATCCATCTGAGACTGAGGTTCAGTAAACCCTAGATAGGTAATCTCTTCCCATGTCTGTGTCACTGGCACCATGACTTACCATCAGGAATTGGGTAGCTATGTAAATAAACCTGAAAGTGGTATCACTTACAGTTTGAGATAGTTGTTTTCTTGTAATTGCTTATTCAGTTACATAATTAAGGCAAAACACATCTTTTATCTTTATGTATACTTTTATGATAAAGCATGTTGGCATCGCTATAGACATCATCACCACCACCTTGACAGCTATAGTTACTGTCAGTTTAGATTAACTCAATCCAACACAGGGCCCAAGAGGAAGTGTAGCTTTTGACTAAACTGCAAGATCTCAAGACCAAACCTTGCTGCAGTGATCTGAGGCAATATTGTTGTCTCTTGGTGACTTTACCTTCCAGCTCCCAGCTCCCCCTCTGTAACAGAAGAATGAGATAGTATTGGGTGCATCTCCTTCCACCTCCTTTCACCTCACCCTGGCTGTTCAACGCAGCAGAGCGTATTTAGTACTTCAACTTAATAAACAGAACTCTGATGCAGAGAGTGATCACATATCCCATTTTGTCACTCCTCAAGCTGCTGGGACAATGAGATCTTAAACGTTTACACTGCTGCTTAACTAGACAGAATCTGACAGTGGAATTATTAAGTGTTGTTTCGCCGTTAGCAGACTTGAGCTGTGACCCTGGATAAGCCTTTTAACCCCCATTTTTCAAACACTAAGACACATAAGTGATTTTCCATCTGTAGTTATTTAGAGGATTAAGAACAAACCTCTCAAAGGTCAGAACGTCTTACCTGAAAAGTGGTATTCTATCCTGTATGTATTGCATGTGGGCTAAGTGGTAGTGTTGTATATTTTAGGATATCTTTAACATAGTATTTGTATCTGTCTCCTCATCCCCTTTTGCAAGTAGCCAGTCTCTTAGGTACAGTGTGGAGCATCTGAGACAGGTTGAAGATACATGATTGAAGAGAGAGCTAAAATTTAGTATTAAAGAGGTGAAGCTGTAAAAAAAAAAACCTGAAGTTAATTTGTAGAAAAAAAGAAAAGGTAGAGCACATAGGAAAAAGAGAAGCATGTGGGAAAAATGTGGAACCCAGGGCAGAAGGCATATCCAAGTGCCGAGCCTTTTGAAAAGGTTGTCCTTTTGTGTCTTGTGTGCCTCTATAAACATCCAAAGATGCTCCTGGAAGCAGACATGTCCGTGAACCCTTCCCTTCAGTGTCACCACTACTTTTCTTCTTCCCATATGAAATATTTGCATGCTAAATGTCAGATTTCACAGAGACATAGACATGCCCATGATCACCAGATTCCAAGACACTAAATGGGCTACTTTATTGATCTCTATCCCTGACATCAGCAGGTTTAACAAGGTCAGAAAGCAAAGTGGTACAGATAACATCCTTCTTTCTGGCCAATGGTCAAATATATATAGCCTAGGTCTCACCAGCAAGCCTGCATGGCTACAGTAGCCTTTTCACTAAGCAGTTTATCTATGAAAACCTTCCAAAATGGTTACCAGAAATCTGCCAGGATGCTCACAAACTGATCTGTAGCCATGGAGATACACGTGATTCGTCTGATCTAAAATTTCAGAAGTCTGAGAATCTCTTTTCTCCTAAACAACTCTAGCAGCCAAAATTTTCAGCACATTTTCAGAAGTCCAGTTTCCAGAGTGATTGAAGACCTCAATATAACACCATCCCAGAAAGGACTAAAAGAGGTTGTCTGTCTTTGTGGAATTAGTTTGATTCAATAGTAGAAGGAAGAAACTGATTTTCAGAGCTGTTTTTATCACTTTCTAAGCTATATTCATTGCCATAAGATATGAATGCATGAAGTTATCATCTTAGAGCTATTGGCTTCCCCCTAGATTTGAGGATTGAGAAACACAAAGCAGAATCTCTGACTTGAGACTTTGAAAGAAGTAAACACCAATCTCTTTTTCTCGGTAGGGACAATCTGCAGTACTATCAGAGTTTCAAAGGGAGGTGGGTGGGGTGGAGAGAAGCTCCATAAATTCACGCATCACTCAAAGCTCCAGGCCTGGCATTTGGATCTGTATAAGGTGTGGCTGGCTATGAAGGAGCCAGTGCCATTACTAGCAACCTAACGGTTAATGTTGGGAAGATGTCTTCTGCTTTTAAGATAGCTATCAACAAATTCTTTTGTTGATCCTCCCAACATCCTTTAATAGCCTGGTGGCTTGCAGCAGATAAGAGTTGATTTTATACTAAGCAAAAGGTTTCACAGACAAACTTAGCTTGTAAGAGCTCTTTTTTTGTCAACTTTGTGATCACAAATAATTGCATGGAATTAATCACTTATATTGTCACTTGGAAATCAAGAGTAAAAGTGCTAATATCTGGAAGCTGGAGAGAGAGCAAGATAACATGTGTTATCTACTAAGAAAGATAATATGCACTGGGAAGAGAAAGGATCTGTGAGGTATTAGTGTTAGAAGAATAATTAGAATGAAACCTAAATGAGAGAATTTAAAAATGGAATAAAACAAACAAGTGAGAAAACACAGCAAAATACTTGAAACAGAAGCATCAGAAAACAAAAGGATGAAGGAAAAACTGGATATAGATAATCAGATAGAAAAGTTGCATTTGTCAAAAGGGTCTTTAAGTTTTTAAAAAAATTGAAGTGGGGAGGATCTAAAATATCTAAAAACTGCTAATCCAAAATATCGGCAGATCTAAATGGCTAATGGAGAAATACCAGTCTTGAGGCATATACTTGTACTTAATCCCAATCATGAGATATATATATATATATGCTTAGCTTTACCTCACACAAGTAACAGCAGTGATTTCAGCAGTAATGTAAATCACACTTCTCCCTCTCTTACACCCCCAGTTTCAGCAGATGCAGCCACAGTAAAGACTGGAAAAAAAGCAGCAGAAATCAAATGCAATTTCCAACTCAGATAAAACATCAGACTGCTAAAAGTATTGAAAGAAAATTCTTCTATTTTATCCTTAAAAATGTGGTTCCAAATATACCTAAAGGACAGAAATGAGAAAATTAGCATACAGTTAACCAGTTTTAAAAGCTTTTCTTTTAAAATATAGGCAATTAGGGTTTTAAGAGATCTTGGTGCTCTGCAACAAGCAACTTTATGCCTAATTTAAATACTGTGTTTCATAAATTTCCTTTTCTTAATTCTAAGAACTTTTGTCATTTTTCTTATTCTCTAGAATTAACAAAATCCCTGATGAGATTCCAGGAGAAGCAGTAATAAATCAGTTCAATAAATTTGACCAAAGAAGCAAACTTTAAGTTTCAGCATAGCTGCTTAAAATCCAGAATACACTCTGGAAGAAAACAGTGTTTACCACTCATATTTATTTGATGCTTTTTTAAACTTTGCCTTATTCAAACCCATTCTGGATATTACCCAAGAAAGCACCCTGTAACATCCCAGCATGAGGCTGCTGACAGCCCACCCTTATTCAGGCAGGCAAGCAGGCAGGCTCCTTGCTGCTCCACCAGCCCTTCTGCTTCAGCCCACACAGGGTGGGCTGCTCCATTTCTTGTGCTTCATGTTCGCTCTTCTTGCCCTGTGCCTGCAAGCCACAGCCTCCCTGTAAAGCCAAGATGTTTTCCGAACCTTGACTCAGAAGGGTCTGTGGCCTCCAGGTGCTTGTTCCCCAGCAGCCTGGGCCCAAGACACTACTAGCTGTGGGTGCTGAGTGGGCAGCTCTCGCTTGGTTCCTGAACGGTTCCAGTTAGCCATCATGCAAAAGGAAGTGCTCTATGCCTGGCTCCACAAGTGCAAGTTTCCACTGTGGTCCCCATCACACCAGTAACAGTTTGCACGGGTGGGGAGGAAGAGAAAGGCATGAGTGAAGGAGGAGTATTTTCATCCTTATACAATTTTCGCTGCTGAGTATCCAAATTGGCTTCTGTGGATTTGTTACCTGTTCACAGCAATGAATGTGAAAAGTGACTCAACACCCATGTTCATTCACTTCCCTCCCAGGCTCTCAGTTTGGGGGTTATCTGAGGTAGTGTTCTCCCAAGCGGCCCTTGTTCACTTGGAAGCAGTTGGAGATCGTCAACTTATTTCAAGTGGGATGCCACAAGCTGCAATCCACTGCCAGCACAGATCAGGTTCAAGTCAGACATCTCAATATTCCAGTAAAGTGAAGTTCTGCATCATTATGATGAAATATTTCATGTATATGAAAGCATTTGAAACACATACAGAAGGAGGAAAGAATATAGGGAAAGCTATAAAGCAGTAAGAAGTACAAAGGAACAAAAGGAAATATTACCAGAAATATTTTCTCATAAGGGTGCTTCAGATAAACAGTGGACCTGAAGCTTGCTTCTGGTTTATTGATGGTTGCTAAAGCATGGCATTGGTACAAATTCTGATATTGTCAAGCTTAAGAACTTGGGTAAGGATTGCCAGAGTTAGTTACTATATTATTTAAAAAAAAAAAGAAAAAAAAAAAAAAAAAAAAGTTTGCTTTTGTGATGAGACCAGCTTCAGAGAAGAAGTAGGAGATAAAGGAAAAAAGCTGGGTTTAATCATTCATTTAAAGGTTTGCCATATGAATGGTCTCCATTAATTTCCTTTAAAGATGATCAGTTGTAACGTTATTTTCTCACGTAACTACTTCTGTTTCAAGTGTTTTGTGGATTTTGTTGTTTGGGGTTTTTTTCTTCTAATTACCTTTTGTGTGTCTGTATATTAGAATTTCACAGTGTTATCCACAACTAGACTATCTGAGCCTTTCCCACGTGGAATATACTGGGGATAAAAGAAACTCTCTAGATATTGCAGACAATCTGATTCTTCTCTGTTTTCAAGGTGTGAGATTTGTCCTAGGAGTGCACATCTTTTTTTCATTTCTTATAATAATGCTTTTGGTTTTAAGTTCTTGAGTTTGTAAATGATAGACAAGTACGCTATTGTCACTCAGTGATCAGCTTTTATTTTATTTCAGAATCACTGTCCTGGATATGATAATAGGATTATTAAACAGTTCCTCGTTATGACTGGCATGCTGCGCTCACCTTGCTTACTCATTTTAATTTTTGCTGTTGGGGATCTCTAATTTTGCTGATAAGTGGAATGGGAGGGAGCAGGAGAAACAAGTGCAGATGCCTCATCTCATAAAGGAACTACCAGGCAGTTTTGGTTTCTTTTGTATGAAAAAGAACTCATAAAATCCAGAATCACATTGAGGTCCTGACCCTGTGATGAACTCAGTAGAGTCACAGGGGTCCTGGGACATAAGAAAAGCTATAGGATGGAGAGCCTTGGATTGCAAATACTGGTAATTCAGAGTGCTGTACAAAACACAGTGGCCTGATGTTATTTAAAAAGATGGCTTGCTTTGTTTGCTGGCAGAAAAAAATTGCTGGATAGTTTAGGAGCTTGCTAACTCTTGGATTAGTTATCTTACAGCAACAAACTCCTAAGAAAACTTTTAAAACACACACACACACCCACCCCCCCCTAGTTTTGCTGGCACTGTTCTTTTAAAGCAGTGTGACCTGATGGGATTCCTGGCTGTGGTTTATAATACCTGCTGGAAGGGCTGCCTGCCTCTTAGCAAGGGGTTGCTCCTGGGAGTCTTCTTAGACTATGGATGTGGAACAGCAAGGTTAAGTGACTGGTTTTCTTCTGATGCTTATTGTCAAGTAGTTGCTCTCTGTCAGAGAGTTAGCAGGGGCCTCACTGAGTTTTTGGATGCTTTCCTAGGAAATTACCTGTAGCAATTTGGTAGCTGTTACTTTATTGTCTTGCCAGAAGAGTTTCTGTTGCTGCAAAGTCTGCCATGAGAAATGATGTTGGTTTTCCTCATCCTGGAAAATAAAGAAAGGCTGAACAGATTTGCTTCAGCCAAGTGGGTTAAAGAGCAACTTATGACAAAATGGCTTTCTTTCCAGGGAGTGTTTTACAGTGAGGTAAACTTAATTGGATAAAATGCAGTTTCCTAAAAAAAACTCACAACAACAACAAAACCCCCACCTAGCTAAGTAAACCTCTGACTTTCAGCGTTTCTTGATTTTAAAGATGGTACAGTGTGTTGTCTTAAATTTAAGTGTCACTAATGCTTGTGCTGTGGTTTGCTAGTGCATGGTTGGGTTTTGTGTAGCTCTCCAAGCCCGTGCACGTGTGCTGGGAGGTGAGAGCGCAGAAAGGAAAAGGCTCCCTTTCCTTTTCTCACTGGTAGCTTGGAGGGCTTTTCCTTTTCTTTTCTGTGCTGACATGTTCTGAGGCCTAACAGAAAATTAGCTATATTTTGGGATGGTGTTTCCAAAGCTGAGAGTGAAGAGCTCTGAGACCAAGACTTCAGGGAAAGGCAGTTCTGTGCTTTCCAAGAAGTTACTTTCTGATGCTTTGGGGTCTTGTGGAGCTACCTTAGCGAACTTCAGGATTTTGTAGCAAGAACCTTGTAGGACTGCCAAAGTAGTGCCTAGGCAGGGAAAGATCCCTGGCATCTATCTGATTTGTTTTTGTTTTTTTTTTTTAAATCTCTTTCTTTTTAATGTACTGGACATGTTTCTTCTATAAAAAGCAATGCTGGAGAGAAGCTTGAGGTACTGTCTTCGTCTCCATGTAGTTCTCCTGAGGCTGTAGAACTTAAATGTGAATAAGCCAGCAGCTTCAGGAAGGAAAAAATAAGAATCCTATTTCTGGGATATGTACATTTATGAATGCTCTGAACTTCAGCTGCACAGCATACCCTCATTAGAAAAATGGCCATCTTAAAAGCATGCTGACATGGATTAATAAATATTCAGAAACAGTTTGCTTGCTCAGCTTTGCCCAATCCAGATTTATTGTGTGCTATTAGACCACAGCAGTGCCTTTTGTTAGTATACAGTATTCTTTTAAGGTTAAGGGGGATTATGTGGATTTGTTTAGCAAGGCTTTCCCAATTTGTAGAAGCCATTCTTTGGGAACAGAGGAAGATAGTCCAAGAGCTGGCAGAACTCTGGTGCCACAAAAGGTGTGTTGCTGCTTCCCTCTTTTGACCAAAGCATCCCAAGAGGAGAAGGAGTACTGAAGAGGCTTAAAAAGTAAAACAATAACAGGAGGGTACTGTGTGTATCACAGAGGGTGCAAAGCCTCAGAACAGGAGGGAAAGACAACGCAAGAAGGTGGCCATCCGGACATTAAGGGGACATGGAGGGGCACTGTTGTTTGGGTTTCTTTGGGTTTTCTGTTTAGGTCTTCTGATTTTATTTATTTATTTAAAGTCAGGTCGAAGAGAAAAGTTGCATTAGGCAATATCTGGATCTGTTGGTTGTCAGTTGTGAGTTGTCCTGCCACCCACGCTTCTTGCATCTGCCTTCTGAGATCAATTGGGTTTATTTACATACATTGACCATAGGTTTATTCTGATGTATGACTAGAAAGACACACTGGCGCTGACACTCAACCTTAAAACCTACTTGTAATTGTCTTAATGGTCCCTTAGAGAGATTGATACTTTCTTGAAATGATTGTTTCACATTATTTTCTTGTGCAAAACCAGTATTTTTTGGAAGCTGATTTACAATGCTACCTCCTCTTTCACAGACTGACCAGAGTGTCAGTCTATCTAATTTTCCAAGAAACTGCAGATTTCCAGAACTGAGTACCTTCTTATGAACTAGTTCATATGTAACACTTGATAAGTGTCTGGTCAGTAAACTTCTGAATTACTCTGAATAAAGCCCAAATGAATCCTGGTTTTAATGGAGGATGCAGCCTATTTTCCAAGGCCAGGCTTGGAAGCTGCACGAGTCTCTGAATGCTCTGAATTGAGAAACTTTCTCTGAAATTTGTGGACTTCAGATTTAGCTTTTTTTAAGCAAGAAAAAGTATTTCTTGAAAATGGGGAAAGAAGGATTCTTGTCACTATGTGTTCTGTGGGTATTTGTCCTTTAAAGGATGAAAAAGCACAATTAGTGGTGTTACAGTGTAGCTTTGCAGCCCTTCTTTCTGCTTGGTGGGATTGCTGAAACACTTTGTCTTCATCCAGAACAGGAAAAAAAAAATAGCTTCAGGATCTTAAAAAGGACTTGTGTGCTAACCCTTGACTGACAATCTGCCTGGGGGCCCAAAGGGTACTATGGCAGAAGAGGGAATGCTATGCAGAAGGGTAATAAGAGAAAGATGCTACTGAGGAGAAACTGGCTAACCAAACTGGTGCCAGAAACCTGAATTTCACTCCCCTGAATGCTGTTATCTCTACTTGTAACCAGGCACTAACTATCCTTAGGTCCAAAACCATCCTTACGGCCTAACTGATCTAGTTCCTGTGCAAATAATAGGCCTTATTATGACTGCCTCGTTTCTGAGATTAATTGGACCTCACTTGATATTAAAATATCATGGAGAGATTATAGATAGTGCAAGGCAAGGTCAGTCTCATTCGGCATCCTGACTCTGATAGTGAGCAGTAGTCAAAGAGAGGACCACAGGGCACGTGTTGTGGTATTTCTCAGAAACAAACTCACAACCTCCTTGCAGGGTCTCTACAGATAGAACCTATCTATAGACATATATAGATAAGGGGTTCTTTGGGCTAAGAAAACATCAGAATAGATGTTTTGTCATTCAACCTCACTTGTTACAAATTAGCACTTTAAAAATGCCTGGAAATTTCTGACTGGCCTTAATGATTAATGAGGATTTCATGAGGAGCGATGAAAAGGGAGAAAGAGGACTCACACCACGTGCTCCTTGCTATCATAAAAGGCACATCCAAGAGTATTTCAAGAATGACATTCTCTTTTAAAGTAATGGTGTGTCAAATATGGAGCTCTGAAGGCAATATTAATTGAGGGTAGATGGGTTAAGGACATACAGAAGAGACCAGGAGCCTATTGTGATGGTCAGATGTAGGGTAAAGCATGAAAAGAGCAGCCAGAACAGGACAAACAAGGCTGTAAGAGAGCAAAATGAGGCAAAGATAAACGCCAGGATTCTTCTGCACGACAGAAGGTGAACAGAAAGGTTCAAAGCCCAGGTGGAATGGGACTCCTGAGACTATCCAGTCCCTTCTTGAAAGCCTTTGTTGCTGCTCTTGGCAAACAAGAGTAGAATAGGGATTTGGAAGGACTAAAGGTGAATAATGGAAAGAATATTAGGGATGAGGAGAGCAAATTAAAGGAGCATAAACAAAAGTTAGGGAAACCAGAGTAACTGATCTGTTGAATTGCCAAGTCCCAAAGGGAGGATCCCAAATTACTTTTGAGAGGGGAGAGTGGTTTGGAGAGAAAAAAATGTTCTCCTATGTTAGAAAGTAACACAGTTAGGAGGCAAATTTTATATGGTGGATAAAGTGCATAGGATTGCATCTGTTATGGATTAATAGATTGAGTAGATGTGACTTTACATTTAAATGGAAAGGAAGAATTTATTTTTTTTTGAGACCAAAGAAGGGCAATCCTAATGGAGGAGTACTTGTGGTCATCAGCAATGATATTTTGTTTTTCATATGGCCATGACTATCATACAAGTAGCAGCTTTTCAAATTAAAACTAAAGTTATTTCCTCAAGCACTTTCTTGTTTCAGAAGTTCACATTACTAAATGCTCATTTTTATTATATAGCTGGTGTCTGTCTGCATGACCTAGGAAAAGTTGAGTTGAAGGTACTACTATCTGAATTAAGAGAATGTACAGCAATGAGGAGAGCATATCTCTTTAGCTTATTTTTTCCCCTTCAAACTATGAAGAGGCAAAACTCCTGAAACATAGGACTCAATGAGGACAGGGGAGCTATCTTAAAGAGTTTTTCCCAGAGGTAAATACACAAGAAATATGTATTTAACTTAAACAGCAAAAAAAATTAATTTTTTTTTTACACTGAAAAGCTATCATTAAGGTCACATTCTATCAGTTGTGTGTGTATTTTATGTACTTAGCTTTATAAGAAACACTGTTCTTACCACAATTAAATCACCCAACATCTGAAAATAATGGGGATTTTTCACTCATTATTATAAGAGTAACAGCATACTGTAGTCTGAAAGCACCGCCCTACTGCACTTGTGAATATTTGTCTGGCAGTGTAATTGAGTGTTTAGATAGTGTCCTTACTACTGTAATACAAATTAATCTCATTTTAAAAATAATAATAAAAATGTTCAGCTTTCTAAGTGGTTTAACAAAGAAGTAGCCTTAGCAACTTAAGAAAAAAAAAATCTCAGGTTGGTAGTGTTAAATTCCCAGTGGAGAAGAGGGAAGATTCTTACTTTATGTACTTGTGTCTTTATATACAGGCTTGAATGCTTTAGGGTAAGTAAGTAATCTCTTGATGTGCCTCAACACTGTTGGCTCTATTGTTTCTCCATGGTAACAGGAGTATAAAGCAGTACAAGTATGTTACTGATGCAGGCAGACATGACATTGCTTAAGAGGGGTTACATGTGAGGACTGTAGCTCTAGGGTGATTCTGAATGAGGACGTTTTCTAACACAGAGGTACTATGAGGTCGTGTAGAAGTGTGAATTTAAGATAAGGCTTAGGGATCCAAAACTGGTCTAAAAGAATGTATCAACCTATAAAGTTTGCAGTGGTGAGAGGGATTATCAGATGATTAGGTCAATGAAGCCCTTCCAAAAACATGGCTCAACACGTGATGAGGCCTGTACCTGATCAAGGTCTAAACATAGAGTTCTGTCTGAGGTTCAGATATGAATGCTTAATGATGTATCTTGTTAAAATTTTTTACATTTAAAACTCAAAAAAAGAACATGACAGTTGGACAGGTGGATGACATCTAAATTAATGCAGAACTATGCGTGGGCTTCAGCAAGTCATCTTGCAATATTAGCTACGTGGACCCTGTTTACTTTTGTCCCCACCTTGGCAGAACAGTTGATACGAAGAGTGCCCCAGCAGGCTAGCTAAGATGGCTCTTTTGTGAAGAAATGGACAAAGGTAATGATTTATATCAGTGCAGCTTGATCACATACTGACCTCTCCCTAGCACTGATGCACTCTTGTCCTTTTCCTCCCCCATTGAGATAACTCTGACCTACTAGACTGAGATAAAATCCACTAACTTGCATTTCTAGTAAGGAAAAGGTTCTGACAACCTTTTTCTCATCTGTACATATTGCATGAGGGAGCACTCCCTGTCTCTGTTCCAACAAGCTGTTGTGCAGTGATGGGTTTAGCTAACCTTGCTGGGCTGAGTCACATTTTCTCCAAATGGATCCAGCCCAAGTGAGGACAGAGCAGTGTGTGTCTGTACGTGCTTCAAAGAGCACTCTCCTTGTGCAATTAAAACGGGGTGACTTCCTCATCTCTCCTCCCTTTTCTTTCAGTGTAAGTAGATGTGATTTCTTCTGGTTCAGAAGGGCATGTGACCTGTACCAACACAAAGCAATTTCATGCCAAACCGTCTCTTCAGTAGAACTTCATACTGATCTTCTAGTTGTTGGACTGGTCTTTTCTTCTTTTCTTTTTTTTCTTTCTTTTATTTTTTTTCCTGCAAGTGAGAATTAGCTTTTTATCCAGGCTCCCTAAGGGAGCAGCAGATCAGCACTGGCTTCCTGTTCATGTGAAACCCTCTCTGCTGTTTGTTTTCAACTTTTGACCAAATTGGAAAAATTCAACTACTGCACGACTGGATGGCTGAGAGCCTGAAGAAATGCTGTGCACGGGGGCGATGTGGGGGGGAAGAGGGGAGAACTGAGCAGTTTGGGTTAGCTGATTTGCTCTGTGCTGAGCTCCAGGCTAGTGCTTTTTGTCCCACAGAGAGTTAATGCACTTGAAAAAAACCTTTGTTAGCCCTGTGGCTTTGTTAGCCCCTGGCCTGGGCTAGTTAAAGATCAGGCCTATTCGTGCCTCTTGCTGCTGCAGCTGGTGGTGGGGGAACCCAACCCAAAACCCGAGATAGAGCTCTACTTTTGTCCTTACGTAACTGTGTTAACAAGGTTGTATCAGGCTAACTATTTTGAGTAGCGATGTTCCTTTCCAACCCTTCAGGAAATAAACCCTGTGGGCTAGGCCCTAGAGCCGAGCGAGTGAAGGGAAGGAGCTGCCGAACTGCAGCCTGGACACAGAGCCGGGCCGGCTGCTTCTTTGAGCCAGGACCTTTACACGTGTTTATTCCACGCCAGGAGGCCGGAGGGAGGCCTGCCCGGGTGGCAGAGCGGCTGTGAGGGCTGTTCGGCCGAAGGGGGTGCAGGGAGGCCGCTTGCTGCAGCCGCCCGCCCAACATGGCGCGGGCGCGGCGGCGGTGGGCGCGGAGCGCGGCCTTCGGGCAGGCAGAGCCGCTCCCTCCGCCCGTCCCGCAGCCCC
>VZRU01017018.1:8730-20899 GCA_013398155.1 Pedionomus torquatus | reverse complement strand
AAATGTGGCTGAACATTCCCATTTTGTTGGATTTTTCACATGACGAAGTGTCAGTCCTGGACGGAGCTGCAGACAGGCTGGGGCTGGGAGCACTGGGACTGGGTTTTCTCCCATAGTAAAACAACTCACAACCTCTCTGACAAAGCCAGCAACGAAAGAGACAACTTCTTATATTTCCTTAACCCTTTTCCTCTCTGTTTTCTATTTCTTGGCCGGTGGAGGGGGGAAGGGGCCGGGGGGGGGGGGAAAGAAAAAATGCATTAGTGCCCACGACAAGCCCAGAGCCCTCCAGCCCTGAAGCAGTGAGAGATCAGCTTTCTCCTAATCAGCCCCAAATGAGATTTTTGTATTTTTATAATGGTTTTATCACATTAGCAGTTATCCTTGCAGGCGATTCAGCGTGCCTCTGCATGAGTTTATTGCATTGCCCGTCATTACCAAGCCTTATTTTCTGGGTGGGGAAACTGAGGCACCGAGCTTGAGCTATTTCCAGGTCATCTCGGAGGTCTGGCTTCACCAGCCCTGATGGAACTTGTTGTGTCCTATTGATGAAGATATGCATTACTGGCAGAGTTTAGGGTTTAGGCTTTCTGAGCTGCTTGCCCGGGCGGTGAGCGCTCCCCTTTCCCCATCCCAGGAAAGCGCATCGCAGGTCTCAAGGTCAGCACCCCATGGGCTACACTACCCTACGGCTCTGGGGGTGCTGTCACCACAGAAATAAATTCCCCTGCCCCCTACCCCTTGCTCACCAGCATGCTGGAAAGTCTCCATTTTCGAACCCAGAAAGAAAAAGAAGCTTGCACATCTCACTCTGCTCCGGGAAACCTCGATGCTGACCCATCGCGCTTCGGGACAAAAAAAGGGGAGATAAAACCCATGACTTGATTTGATGGGCTTGAAATGTGTCCCTTTGGTACTAGGGAAACCCTTGGGGAGTTTAATTCCTCCTGCAAGCACGCTCCTGTGCTTCAGGGCTTTCCAAGGGGGCTGAGGAGTGGGGCTCAGACGTACTTTTAAGGTCTAGGAACTCAGAAAATTAAGTTTTGCCCCCGGGAAATGAAATAGTACTAGGGGCCATTTAAAAAAAAATAAATAAAATAAAAAAGAAGCTTGGCCAAATCACCGCTTAGGACTTAATAATTATTATATTAAGTCATTTGCTGAGTGTAGCTGTGTTCTACAAGATCCTAAAGGTGTTTTCCAGCATTGATGGCTTCCCCGTGGCCATTGGTAGAGATATTTTGCAGTGTAATACTCCGTTGGGATGTGCACACCTTTCATTCAACTTCCTCGGGGTTGTGCAGGGGTCGGTGGCAAGAGGTTTGAGGACCTTTTTAGCAGCTCGTCCCCCCCCCAAACCTGACACCTTATTTTCAGGTGTGAAAAAACTCACAACTCGGCCAAGTTTTCATTTTGAGAGCCACGGGGGGATGGAGAAAAAAAAAACAAACATCAAACCCCAAACTTAGGAGGCCATGAAGGGCTTGGCCATGGGGGCTCACTCCTGGGCTCTCCTAGGAGAGGGGCTTGGGCTGGAGCTTCTCCATCTGAAGGGCTGCACTGCCATCTCCAGGTCTGCCTGCACAGCCCAAGAGACACGTCTTCCAGCTCCAACATCATCCGCAATGGCTTTGTGAAGAAGAGCCTTACAATTGTTTTTNCATCATCCACAGTGGCTTTGCGAAGAAGAGCCTTACAATTGTTTTTATTTTTAATTTTTTATTTTGAATTTTTTTTTTGAGCTCAAGATCCTCTCTTTTCTTTTTGGTTTTTTTTTGTTTTGTTTTTTTTTTTTTTGTTTCTCTAAGAAAACAGCCAGCCCAGGGGGTTTTGCTTCAGCCCATGCGACGTGTGGATGCTCGCAGGGTGTGGTGACGCACCAGCAGACGGCTCCCATCCCTTTCTGGGTCCCACAAATCTTGGGGAAAATCAGCCATTTCCATGAAAATTACAATTTTTTTATGTTTTTCCATCTTTTTCCCCCTCTGGGTGCTGCAGCCCTGGTGTGACTTTGTGCTCCTTCTCCTCTGGTGCCACCCCCTTTAAACAGAGGTGTCCCCCCCCAAGTGTCACACACACCTACTCTGCTCCAGACAGGCACTGCTTGTGAAAAGGGGGCTGGATGTGACTTGAAAGCACCCACCCATCCATCCATCCATTCATCCATCCATCCATCCATCCATCCATCCCCACACCATGCAGGCTTGCAGCATCCCAGCGTACCCATGAGATGGCACTGGAGCAGCAGCGTTGGTGCCAGCCCTGGGCAGGTGCCTCTGCTCAGATTTGGTGGGCAGAGCTATGTCCTTTTTGGCAAAAATAAATAAATAGATTAAAAAAAAATTATTAAAAATAATCCAATTTAAGGATTAGGTCCCCAAATTTTTTGGCTCTTATGCATTTGGCACGGGGCTGGGATTTTCTCATCTTCCTGGGGACCCAGGTGAGGTGTGGAGCAGCTCATAGAGAGGGAAGTCATGAAAATCAAACAAATTGAGACCTGCAAGTCAGAGCCAGCTGGGAAACGCTTTGCAAATTTGCCGTTTGCCTCCAGCCCCTGCTTTTACACCCTACCCCTGGCCGTGGAGCTGGTGTGGGAGCTGCCAAGCTGAGCTTGTCCATGCTCTGCTGAGCTACAAAACCCCAACCCAGCCAAAAAAAATAGGGGCTGAGCACACAGTGGGAGGTTCTGGCGTGAGGCACAGGGTGGCTCTGGGCTGTGGCATAAGTGCAAATTAGTCTGTGTATTAGTGTATAAAACGTGATTCATTTGTGCAGAGCAACCCACCAGGTCTCTCGCTTTATAATCCCATCCCATTTCAGCACCTCTCTCTTCCTAGCAGGTGTCTAAGCATTTGTTTCTGCGCAGTCACACTCACAAACCTCCTTCAGGGCTTTTCCCACTGTGGAAGCACGTTGAGATGTGCCTATGGATGTCCCAAAACAATGTGCATCCCTTCTGGTGCCTCCAAAGTCTCCTTTTGGCTTGGCCAGAGCGATTTCTGCTGCTGGGGCAGGATCCAAAATGGTCTCATGGCCCTACAACTTTGTGGTGTGAACCATCCTGTTCCTTGGAGTTGTTTTCTTCATGATGCAGACCCTGCTCATAGGGAGTTCCTTCAAGCTGGAGCAGCTCTACCATCTCATCCGAAGTCAGGTGAGCACAGGCGGTGTCAGTGCTGCCAGGCTCTGCCCCTGTTTTATGTAGCAGGGATAGGCAGGTCAGGATGGACACCTTGAAGAATGGCTGTTTGCAAACCTGAGACTTGTGGTTTCTTAGAAAAAACCAACATAATCTTCACCAAAGATGCCTTTTATTTACCTCGTGTCCTTCCAAACCACAGGCTGGTGCTGAAGGGCATGGCAAGGTGACAGGGGTGTCCAAGCATCCTGGCGTGTTGCCTTTAGCTGTGCTCCCCAGATGTGTTAGTTCTTCCTGGGTCCAGGGGGTTATTATTTCCCCACAAATAAGCACAGAGACTTGGCTTTCTGAGGTCTGGTACCGATGATGCAGCAGAAATAATTTAACAAACCCTATCCTCCACCCCAACAAATCTTTTCCTGTTGCATCAGGGCCCCATCTCTAAGGTCATTGCTCAGGGGTGACGGTGGAGGTCAAGGAGAGATTTTCCCAGGTGTTTAGGAGCACTTGGCACATGGGCCTCCATGGAACCCCCTCCATCCATCCTCCACATCATCAACACAAGCCTTAAGGGATCCCCGCATCCTTACGATTTCCCTGCTTTGCATTTCTGCAGCCACTCAGGTACCCTCGCACTTGACCGGTAAATTAAAAAAGTCCTTTCCCACCGGGGCTTAAACAAATAAACAAACTCACACACCCCGCCTGAGATTGACACCGAAACACACGGATTAATATCAAAGTCACTGGAAAATAACAAGCAGGGGAAAACCTGGCAACCAAAAACCCACATGGGAAATCACCTCCAGGGACAAACGACATCAGACGCTGCCTGCGCTGAGCTCCGCTCCTGTTCAATACCTCCAAGGTTCACCACACGCTGCCGTGTACCCGGGAGAAAATCGATGTAATTCTTCTGTCCGGGCCACTCCCCCCCTCCCCCTTCTGCATCTCAATGTAAAGTGGCTGAAATAAAGACATTTGATGCAAGCGATAAGCAGGGGGTTTATTTCCCCCCAATCCTCCTTTCATCCCTGTGGTTGACTCCTTGAATTTTTCCGGGCCATAAATACACCACAGCTTTCGTTCCTTAATGCAGAAATACACACACACACATCTATACATCCAAGATGCTCTGCAAGTGGAAAATCAGCAAGCTATCGCTTGCAGATAATGATTTGTATTATTATTGTTGTTTATCAAACTCCAGGAAAACAATTAAAACTTCCCCTACCAAAAAAAAAAAAAACCTGCAAAAGAAGAAAAACTGCAAGAAATCAGAGCCCGCATTTAATCTGCAGTCTTCAAAAGTTTCTTGGAAAGCTTAATTAAATGGTAATTCATCTGTGCATTGGCTCTGTCTTGTAAAGCCTGATAATGCCGGAGTCTTAATTAAAAAAAAAACTAATGCAGCTTTTAGTTTTTATTCTGCTAGTTCAAGGGGAAAAATCACCAGCCAGAGCTGTCGATACAGTTGAGCGATGCCTCAGCGTTACATTGATTTTATTCTGTTTAAATTCCCAGTGTCGGTTCAGGTAATCGTATTAAAAGTTATTCCAAATTTCTTTCTTTCTTGGCTCTTATGGAGAACCTGAGGATTTTTAGCGCCTATAAATACTTCATCCCAAATTATAACCCCGGGGCTGAGCATCTCCCATGGGGAAAGACGTTTTTACCCAGATCATTTTTGTGCTTTTGTTTGGAATTTCCCAATATCCATCAAAAAGTCATCCTGGGATGGGGCTCAGCTCCTTGGCCTTCAAATAAAGGGGGAGGGTTGGGGGGTGGAAAATTGGACATTTGGGTCATTTGACCCATTTGAACTGTTCCTGTCGATAGGGGCTTTTCCCACTGCCCTTCCACCACCACCGTTTGCCATCACTTCTGTCATCCCTAAATTTTCCCAGCGCTGACAAAACCTGGACACCACCCCAGGACCTCCCACCCCCTTCCTCTCCAAAACCTCCAGCTTAGCCCTTTTTCTAACCCATTTTGGGGGCAGTTTGCCTTTTTTGTTTGTTTGGTTGGGTTTTTTTTCCAGCAGCTAGCAGGCATCCAGGAGTAGTAAAACCACCTCAAGTCAAAGAAGCTCCTTTCAGAGCATCTCCTGGGATGTCACCTGGAAAAAACAGTTCTCTTGGCAACAATTCTGCTGCCAAAAAGAATAAAAAAAAGAGCTGATCTTGTTAAAGATCTTTCTTCTGCTCCAGCCCCCGAGGAAGTTATGGAGAGTCTTAAGTGGATTTACCAGCTTTGGTGGGTTTAGGTAACATCATGCTAACAACATGAGGGCTTCGGTGTCTTTAATCGCTTTAAAGGGAAGAAAAACCTTGATGGGGAGAAAACCACCTCCTGGAGATATTTTCCAGCTATCCATTAGGATGTTGAATTACTGCAGGGAAATGGAGTTTTTTTTTTGTGGGGGAGGGAATGGAAGAGAGGGGGGGAAGCCTCATCCAGATGTTTTTCTTCCACCCTTGAGCCACGCTGTGATGGGGAATATGGAAAACTTTCTCTGAATTTGCTGCCGGATTCGGTCTCCTTGCAGCTACAGACAGTGATGTAAGGACCTCTTTAATGCTAATTAATGCAATGACACAATGAATTAATACTGTATTAGGCAAAGCTGTTAATTATACCCAAATAAAACAAAAGAAGAAAAGGAATCAAAGTGGAGAGAAGTGACAACCGGTACTTGGCTTCCCTCTCAGCATCTTTCCCAACCAGCTTGTTCTGGCTCAGCCAAGAGGAAAACCAGCCTCAGGAGCACCTTCCTGGCAGCCTCGAGGGGTGCAGGGTTAATTTGGAAGGAGAAAGAGGTCTGCCCTGCCCTGTGGAGGAGCTCGAGGTGCTTTGCCGAAGAGGAAGGGCTTCATCCTCATGTTATAGATGGGGAAAACAGAGGCAGCGGGGCTTTCCCAGGGAGACTTGTCTTCTCCCAAGGAGGAGGAGGAGATGGGATTCAGGTTCAGATCATCAATCCCATTGTTGGGAAATACAGTCACAAAGCCATAATGGATAAAGGCTTGAGATTCCCTTCATTTTGAGATTCCCATCATTCTGAGATTCCCATCACTTTGAAATCCCCATCACTTTGAAATTCCCATTGCAAAAGGGAGCCTGTCAGAGGGACACAAAAGCAGAACCTATCCCCTTCCGTGCCTCAGTTTCCCCATACAATGCAGTGCCATCATGTCCCCGTGCCACCTCTTTAGCTTCCTAAAATGCTGATTAAAGAAGCATTAAAGAAGCAGCTGTGTGTCAGACATCCTCCTGACGTGAGCGTGGTGGGTGATGCCTCTTCCAGAAGGCACATAATTTGGTTTAGAAACAAGAAATATTTGTTGGGGTGTGGGGGGGTTTAAACTCTCCTTCCTTCTTAATTTCCCGGCTTGGTATTGATTCTGGAATAATTGTAAAGTGGAGAAGTTAAAGTTAGAAATTTTTCCCCCTCTTGTTTTTTTTACTCCTTTTTGTTTTTAAAATAAACCAGGGTAAAATATATGAATTTTTCAGGGTGTTTGGGACTTGATGGGGCTGGTGACTGTAGGGATTTGGGGATGTGGGAGGGAGTGGAGGGTTTGGACTGGGGTGTCTGTGAGCAACCTTGTGCTTTTCCCAGGCACATCTTATCCCAAAACTGGGCTCGGGGTCGGGAAAATCACTGACTGAGCCCATGATGCTGAACACAGGGCTTGGCTCTGGCAGGGCATTTTATACTTTGCAGCTCACCCTCACCATGGAATAAACTCACCCAGGTTTTTTCACCCTTCTTCCATCCTGGGAAAAAGAGTAAAATGAACATTTTCCTCCCCAAATGCAGGGTTGAATGGATGGCTGGGCAACCAGCAACCTTGAAATGACTCCTTGAAAGCAAGACGGGTGGGCGAGAGGCCACAGCATCCTTCTGCCTGGCTGGATGTGCCTGGCTCCTGCCTTGACTCCCCACAGCTGCCTCCAAAAGCTTGAGGAGCAAAGCAAAGGGCCAGCAAAAGCTCTCATGGTCCTTCTGAAGCTTTCAGGCTTGCCAAAACCAGCAGAAATTTTGGGCTGTGCCTTGCCCTTGCAAGTCTTTGCTGCTTTGCTTGATGCCAAGAGGTAGTAAAGGATGTGCTAAGCCTTTGGCGTAGCTACATCGGGGTGTTTTTTGAAGCCAGACTGGGTTATAACCCTGCATAAATCTACCTAGAAAGTGCAGAGCAGCCTCTGGGATCCTTCTGCAACCCTGCAGCCCAAATTAACATGTCCAGAGGGTTTTTTTTAGGGTTTCATTGATAGACTGGTTTCACTGGTAGATCGCTGCCCTTTCCCATCCGCATCCTGGAACTGAGCGGGAAATGGGAGGGCACCACCAGCCAAAACTGAATAAATGAGTAGGAACAGGCCAGTTTAATGCTGTCGGTGGAGATGCGGTGGGTTGCCAGGGCAGCGGAGGTCGGCTAGAAGCAGCTTGACCCCTCCAGCCCATCCCAAAACCTGCTAATAGGAGGGATGCAATGGGCTTGTAGCAGGGCAGCTCAGCGCATAAACTTCTCCAGGCTGTTTTTTTTCCGCCTCTCCCCTTCTTCCAGGCATCTATCATTGGAGATTACAGCCCTTTAATGGTGTCCTTTCCCTCTTTATTTACTACTGGAGCTGGGATGAGCCTCCCTCTCTCTCTTCAATGCCATTAAGTACCTCCCTCGCCAGCTTTTCTCATGTAAAGGGACATGGTGCTTTGGAGAGACCATCTCAATGGCTTATTTCTCTTAACTCATTTTTGCTTCCCTTCTGTCTGCCTCTCGCCCCGCAAGGTCGGCCAGGAAATGAAATCTTGCTGCAGCAGACGCTCCATTTTCAGGGAAGAATTTTTTGGGGGTGGTGGTGGGGATGGGTTTGGCTTGCTTCAAGACTAAGCTGGTGGCTGCTGAGGTCAAGAGGATTTGGGTGTAGAGCAGAAATGGGCTCTGGTCTCTCGGTTCGGATAAGCAGCTTTGATGTGTCTTAGAGGAGGAAAAATGAAATGGGCACAAGCTCTGGACTAGGTATTATATAGGGGTTATCAGGAGGATAAAGGCAAGGGGAAAAATAATACGCCTAATTCTGGCTGGGTGTGGATAAGGGCATAAATAATACCCTTTTTGGTAAAAACATGTGATGCAATTATATATAGAGTGCATCAGCGAGAAACGGGACAGGACAATCAGGACCTCACAGCGCCCGTGTGCACCCCCTCTTCTTCCTACATCTCTTCAACAACCCTGGAAAAAAATGGGCAGCCTTGGAAGGGTTAAAGAGCACACTTGCCAAATTGGAATTAAACTGTGCTAATATCAGCTAAGTGACTGTTCAGGGTAATAGCGGGAGAGAAAAATTATGTGGCATGTATTTATAAATAATAAAGTATAATTTATTAATAATCTGGAATTGAACAAAGAGTCTATGAAGCTTAATTAATTATTACTTGTAAAGTGCTTTTGAGATTATTGGATAAAAGCCGCTACAGAAGGGAAAGGTATGGCATGAAAAAAACCTATCAGCCGCCTCCAGGAGCCGTCCCAGGCGACTGCAGCCTCAAGCCCAGGCAGGACAGACCCAGGGACAAGGTTGAGCTGATGGGAAGAGCTAAAAAGGCTTTTCCACAGCCTCAGGGAGCCCTCCATGGGGAGAGAGGACCAGAGAGGACTGCTCCGTCACCCATCCCTGGTGCAGGGTGGCTGGTGGGGGATGAGACAGACCCTCGGTGTGGGATGCTGTGGGCTCCATAGCCTGATCCTGCAGGCAGCTGGTTGCAGGCAAGGGGATGGGTGTTCGTGCTCACACTTCAGGATTAAATACTACGGAACTGTAACCCTTACTAAAATTCATTGGATTTTTTTTTCCTCGCTGAAATGCGGCAAAATTGAAAAATGAGCAGTTCCCAGCACCCCACCCTCCTGCTCCCCGTTTTTAATTGCTCTTGAAAGGAAGAAGAGGGAGAGGAAACCTGGCTGAAGGCTCCAAACCTGGGGAGCTTCGGAGGCGGGGAATGAGCAACTCTGTGAAACCACGTACCCATCTGGGGCTGAAACCTGGAGAAAACCAAAAACGTTGCCCTGCTCCAATTAGCTCGCTCTTAACGGCTCCAATTTGCTTTCTACTCGGAAGAAAACACAGCCCTGGACAATTAAAACCACCTTAAATCCAGTTCATCAAGCTTGCAGTGAGTTCATCTCATTAAATACTCCTCTCAAAGAAGCTCATGCATGACACCCAGCCAACCGTCCCCTGCCGTGGGAGCTCACAGGGTCCTTCAACACCCACCTGCAGGTTTTGGATGAGCTGCAGTCACTGCATTATCCCGGGATGGAGAGGGGGTGCCAAGGTGCCCCACGTGTCCTCCACCCCCTGCACCTACAGCTCCTCCAACCTCCGCTCGCAGGCAGGTTGGACTGCTTTGAAAATGTTGGGGTTTTTGGGAGTTTTTATTTAAACCCCATGGAGTTCCAGCACAGCCCCATTACTGGAGTGCTGCGGTTAATGGCTGGGAGATGGCCCGATAGATCCTGCTTGAAAGAGTCATGGGCGGTGGGGAAACTGAGTCACAGAGTACAAACATTCCTTATCCCAAAGTGAACTTGTGGATCATCTCTAGTAGGGGGAGGGAAGCCAGATTAGGGTCTAAAGGTGTTTTTTTCTGCAAATTGGTTCATTTTACCTCAAGCCAGGACACCCCTTCTGTGTTGGGGTCAGACGTGAGCTGGCCACTCTTGCTTTTAAAAAAATCAGTGCAGTGCACTCGGGCAAGCACTCTCTGTCTCTGATATCACCCCCAGCATTGCCAAAGAGCTTCCACATACAGGGGAGGGAGCTCACCTGCTCATCAACACCAACCCAACACCCATCAGCATCTTCTAGGAGGTGATGTCTTCCCTCCTTACCACCATCCCCCACCTCCAGGATGATCGTGGTCGCAGCACCTGGGCCGCCCCGCTCATCCCTAATGATTCTGGGTCTGTCCCTCCCTCCCTCCTGCTCTAGATGAGCTTCGTTACTCGTTCTCCTTGTCTATTTTTATTAAAAATTTAATGCATTACAAATCTGCCCTCTCACCGGCACCGACGGCAGCAGCAGCCGACGTAAGTATCCTCCAGAGAAATAAGAGGACGCATCGCTGAATGATGTACAAGCAACAATTATTATCTGGGTTACATCTTTTAAAGTATATATAGCTTAAAAAGGAAAGCTTGGCAGGGCTGGGAAGGAGGAGAAAGATCTCTACCTGCTGGGAGAAGCTTTGATTTACTCCAGGGAAGGTTTCTTTAAGCCCCTCACTGCTCCACGCAAGAGGGAAGAGAGGTGAAACTCTGAAACCTCCCAAAACCTAAGGTCCTTTGCCTCCATCACCTCCTTGTTTGTGGCCATTGACCAAAATTTCATATTTTAACACCAGAAATAGGTGACTGGAGCTGCATCAGCCAAAAAAAAAAGGGCTGGCTGTCGATCACCATCCCCGATCCACGCTATTTTTGTGCTTTCACTGCTTGGCGGAGAAAGAGCTGTTGATGGGATCTGTCTTCTCACTAACCTTGATTTCTGAAGGAAAATAAGTACGTGCTTTATAATAATCATAGTTTTAAAAAACAAGTGAATCTGTCTAAGTTAATGAAGGCCGCACAATCAGCCTGCCGGCATAAATCATGGTATTTTGCAGACGATGTTGACAAATGACACCCAAAAGTGTTGAAGGGAGGAAAACAAACACCACCACTCCCCTCCCCACATTTTGCAGGGGAGGGTGGGGGGAGGGACATGCAGAATTTGGCAAATGCATCAAGTTTCCATCTTGTACTGCTGTGGTTACACCAGATAATGGGCCAGATTTAAAAAAAAAAAAATATGCCTAGGACTGTTCAAAGAAGAGGTGTTTGCAATTGATTTCATGCCAGCATCAACTGAAATGTGAAATATTCCGCTTGGAATTTGCCTGCCTTTCAAAGATGCTGCTTGAATTTGCGAGTCCTCCTTGTGTGTCCCCACCTCCCTTGTGTCCATCGATGGCTCCGCGACTCCTTCTGTGGCTTGAACCATCCTGAAACGAAACCTTTCCATAGCACTGAGAAACAGCGTGGTCTTTGGCTCTTCTCTTTTTTTTTTTTTTTTTTTTTCTTTTCAGTTCTCTTAAATGCTTTTTAAAGTGCCACTGTGTTCTTTTGGAGTCATATTAACCATGCAATAAATTTGCATAATGTGGATCCATAATGTTTAATCAAAGCCTCTCTGGAAAGCTGTTATTGTCCATGAGCTCTCATAAATTCTCACTATCACCTCCATGTTAAATACTAAAGCTGCCCGGGGTATATTGTGCACTAATCACCTGCAACATTGAGTTTGAAAGAAATTAGCCTTATTCTTTCCCTTCCCTTTCCGCCTGAGCAACCAAAACCTCGAAAAACCCTGTGAGGAGGCCTTTTTAGCAAGAAATCCTGCTGGAGGTGGGTGGGTTGCCCCCAGTTCTTCAAGTCTTTTTTGGTGTATCTGCCTTGAGCTGGGGCTCCCCCCATGGTTCTTTGCCAGCATCCAGAGGATGGGTTATCTGTCCCCATCACGGTGGGCGGGCTCCTGTATCTACACACCAGAAGGAGATGGAGAGCTGAGTGTCAAAATCATTTTCACTCAGAAAATTATAAGACTCAATTAACTCCTGAGGTTTTTTTTTGTGTTTTGTTTTTGTTTTTGTTTTTTTTTTTTAGTTTTTAATTTTCTTTAAATGAGTTAGGCAATAAGGCATGACAGGGAGGAAGCTGGAGAGCTGACAGTCATGCTTGTGGGGTGAGCTGTAAGAGTCAAACTGAATCCCTCCCAAAATTACTCGCCCATATAAAGCCCTCCTTGGGGCTACAGGATCAAGCCCATTAGGGCAATACAGGATGATCAGAGGGGGAAATTGAAATTGCCCCACTGACTCCATCTACTTGATGTCCTCTTGCCCTTGTCCTAGGCAGTTGGATTAGATAATTGCTGTTGGTCCCTTCCCTTCCCTTCCCTTCCCTTCCCTTCCCTTCCCTT
>VZRU01017017.1:76240-111299 GCA_013398155.1 Pedionomus torquatus | reverse complement strand
ACCGTCCACGTCAGCTGAGCTTTATGTGTGTGTGTTGGGATTTAGCTGTTGGCAGAGCCTTGACAGGGCTGCCAAGGGACAGGCAGCTGGAGTCCCCCAGAGCCTTTCATCCCACTGAGGATCCAAGCGCCAGCAGCAGGAGCCCAGCTGGGATTTCAGATCTTATCTGTCTGCGGCACCAAGGGCAAACACATATTAGACTTGTTAACTCAGCAGACTCAATCCAGAACTGGAAACGGATGCGAGGGAATAAACAAAAGGATCCACAGTGGAAGAGCTCCAAGGATGAAGCCAGCATGGGACTGGCATGAGGATGCTCTCCGTACCCTGAGAGCTCAGACAACTCCTGGGCTGCACGGCAGCGAAACAGAGCAATTTGCAAAGTAACGGCGAGTAAATGCTCGTTCCTCCTCAGACCACAGGAGCTGCTAACTCATTGTGACCCCTCTTCAAAGCCCACTGAACTCAATGGGAGTCTTTGAAAAGGATCCGCTCGGCCGTAACAATAAGATGGAAATATGTTTCAGAGAAGAAAAAAGGGATGGTGTATTGATCTCCAGGACTGACAGCAGAGCCTCCCAGATCCTCCTGCTAAGAGCATTCATTGCATTAGGACTTGTATCTATGTGATGCGTTGCACAACTTTCTCCAGTGCAGGCAAAACTGCTCAAAAGATGGAAATCTGGCCCTTGAGTCTGCCAAATCTGGATTCCCGCCATGCAAATCAAATCAAAGCAGAAAATGATGGGCGATTTCAAGGCCCAAACTGAGAAAGAGAGGCTGCCCTTCCAGAAAGGGAGACTGGCTCTCATCAGGAAATTCCCCCAAGCTGCTAGAAGGAGCTGTTGTGCTTCACAGGAAAGACACGGAGTGTTTTGAACTCCCAAGTACCAGCTCTTTGTCTCTAAAACTCTTCTCCAGTACAGATACTCCTGAGCCCATCACGTCACTTGGCCATTTTGCCGTTTTGTCAGCGGTTTAGCATATTGCATGCAAGCTACTATAAACACATTGACTGTCTGTCTATGAATATCCTCCGGCCAAGAGGATAGCTGCAAAATCACAGCTATCAGTTCTACAGCAGCTATGCAAACATCATGGAAAGATGCTTTGCATATCAGAAATCTCAGATTCCTATCTACTCTGGACATCCCATTACTGCAGGCACTCTGCATTAGAGGAACTCAACTTTACAGAGCTCTGAGCCATACAGTCTGTGTAAATCCATAGCCATAGAGTCATCTAGGTTGGAAAAGACCTTTGAGTCCAACCACCTACCCTACTCTACAAAGTTCTCCCCTATACCGTATCCCCCAACTCCACATCTCAAACACATCCAGGGATGGTGAAGCAACCACCTCCCTGGGCAGCCTATTCCAATGCCCGACCACTCTTTCTGTTAAACAATTCTTTCCTAATGTTCAGTCTAAACCTACCATGCTAGTCCTGTCAGGATGCTGTAAAGCCCTTTTGGAGTTTGGTTTCGGGACATGTAGGAGGATAAACCAAGAGCGGTTCCATGATGTTTCTTCCTTGTACCTTGAGCACGTCTAATAGTAGGGAAATAGCAGGCAAACATTTATTTACTGGTATTTTAATGTTGTCTGTTTCCCCTGACAGTCCAAAAAACAGGGCTGTGACTGTTTAGAGCTTTGGTCTGGGGATTATTTCCTGTATCTGACTCTGCCACCAACTCCTTGTGTGATCCCATGCAATTTATTCAATCCCTCTTTGCATCAATTTCCCAGCCATAACCTTTTGGCAGAAAATTTCTTGCCCACAGTCATCCCGTCTTCTTGGACTTTTTTGCTTCCCAGATCTGGGACTGAATCTTTATGTCTGGGTATCACCCAGGACAATAGAGTCCAAATTGTGACTGGGGGTTCTCTGTGATGTTTGAATGTAGATAAATGATAATAATGCTTCATAATAATAGGGAAGTGAATGCATGACTCACAGCCCCGTGCTTGTCTCTCTTTGGTCACTCATAAGTGTTTTTTCCCATGATTTCTGTGTATAGCTCCTCATTTTTTCCCAGCTCTGTTTTTCTTTGTTTTTCTCTGTTTTTCTTTTTATCACATCCTCCACTGTGTGAGCCACATCACAGAGTCAAATGCCCCTGAGATCTTTTCCTCGAGTGCAATGATGTGACAAATAAAACATATTTGCTTTCCCTATCCCTGTGTTACACAGCACTTTCAGCTGCACCTTCTCAGGTCTCATGACACACAAACCTGCGAGGGGCTTGAGGCACATTATCAGCAGGGGTTTTGCTGTCAGAAAACATCCTGTGCTGCTTGTGTGTGCCAAGGCTGGGCAATGGGCAGGCTCAACACCAAGAAAGAATGTGGGTTTAGTCACTGAAGCAGGTAAAGGCGATGAGCATGGCATGGTCAAGTGAGCCATCTCTCACCCACCTCCCTATTCCTTATGCCGAAGGCTGCTAATATTGGGCTGGTTGCAAGTGCTGGGTATCCCACTGTTTCCCACTGAGGAGATTGCTCTCTGTCTCAATAGATCTAGCAATTTCAGCCATTTCTGCTGATGTTTTTACTTACTTATTGATATGCCTCCTTAGTTCTCCTCCGTTTCATTTCCTCCCATCACTCTGTGTCCAGACTGTCGGCAGAGCTATCATAAGTGCAATAAGGAATGGCAGGCAGGGTCTCTCTGAGTGATAATTGCGTGCCTTGGGTGGTGTGATAGAGGACAAAGCCCAGAGCTGAGAGTCTCAAACCACTTGACAAGAACAATAATTGTCCCGAAGCGTGCTGCCTGCAGTGACTTATTGCTGTTATCAAATGAAATATCTCCAGGAAAGACAGGGGGGCAGAAAGAGCTGGCTATTGACTGGACCCAGCACCTCGACACCATCAGCGCTGGATATGAAGCTGCTGACAGACTGTGAGATAGGCTGGTCCCACTTGGGTGTCCTTAAAACATCTCTTAACTGAAGTTGGAGCCACTTAGAAAAGCGCCTGCTTAAGACTGTCCTGATCTCAGATGCCCTGATATAAACCTTGAGGGACCAGGCAGTGGAGAAAAAGAGTCAAGGTGTTTTCCTGATCCTGCCCTGTGTGAAAGGAGGAAAACTCCTGCATTTTGCAGAAATCATTCTGCAAGAGCTGAATTTAAGCTCATTGGTGCCTAGCGTGCGATGGGCGGGGGGAGATCTTGAGGCTTATGAAGGAAAACAAGCCAAGAGTGATTGCTTAGTCTAGCATGCATCACCAACAGAAAGATCTGCTGGCAGGATAGCATCCCTTCGGGGACACACCATCACAAACACATCCTCCCACCCTCCTTTGGACCTTCTCCAAGTCTGCAATGCAGGTGCTACATTCAGTGTCTCATCCAGCAACTCTGCTGAGTAAAAAGCCCTGTCGAAGGGGGCTGATTCAATTTGCAAACAAGCTCATGCGGCTGTTTCTAAAGCCAGGTGACCCTTGGAACAGGGGCTCATTGTATCACAGTGGCTTCAGACTGAATGCTAATTCTGGCAGGGAAGGAAATAATCCTGATGGAGACATATCTACAGCACTCCTTCCCTATTGTCTGCATCCTCTGCCACCTGCTCAAACAGAGCCGGGGCTTCTCTGTTCCGTTTTTGTATCTGTGTGAATGTTTCTTTCTTTCTTTTGTCTGGCTTTCCCTTCCACATTTCTTTCTCTCAGTGTCTGGCAAATTCAGAGCAACAATGAAATAACATTTCTCGGGGGGGAAAAAAACCCACTCAAATCACAGTGTCAAAGTGCCTTCAAAAGGAAAGGGAGAGGAAAAGAGAAGAAAAGAGAAGAGAAGGAAAAAGAAGGAAAGAGAGGAGGAAGAAAAGGGAGAGGAAGGGGGAGAAGGAGAGGAGGAGGAGGGAGAGGGAAAGGAAGAGGGAGAAGGAGAGAGGAGGCAGAAAACAGGATAAAAAACAGATAGATGCAGTTGAGTCTGTTCCAAAATAAGCCTCTCTTCCTGTAGACAAGAGAAGTCCACCTGAGCCACCACCAAACATGGGACAGGCATCCTACAGACACCACACAGCAGCAAGGTCATGGAGTGCCTTGGCATTAATCTGAGACTCAGCCCTGCCACCCTGTGCAGCTAAGAAGTAGCCTTGAACGTTCTGGAATCAAAACAAGCATTAAAACCCACATGGTGCTGTCCCAGCATTCAAGAATCCCATGAGCAAATGCTTCTGGGGATGCATTGAAGCCCACTTCTCCTGTCCTAGGCAACAGTAACTTCTTGAAGCATGCAGTACAGGAACAGACACCATCACCTCGGGAAACCAGGGTCATGTAGTGGATACCACAAACTCAGATGCTGAGACAGTCAGTCCCTCACCCTGCCTAACTGTGCTTAAAAACATAGAATCATAGAATGGTTAGAATTGGAAGGGATCTTAAAGATCGAGTTCAACCCCCCTGCCATTGGCACCTCCCACCACACCAGGTTGCTCCAAGCCCCATCCAGCCTGGCCTTGAACACTTCCAGGGATGGGGTGGCCACAACTTCCCTGGGCAACTTGTTTCAGTGCCTAACCACCATCACAGCAAAGAATTTCTTCCTAATACCTCATCTAAATCTCCCTTCTTTCCATTCAAAACCATTACCCCTTGTCCTGTCACTACACTTCCTAAACAAAGAGTCCCCCTCCAGCTCTCCTGTAGCTCCCTTCAGATACTGGAATGATATCATCCTGGCATACCTCATGCTTATGTTTATGCAGGCCAGAAAACTCACAAGTCTGAAGGGTGGTTGCTGTTTTCCTTGCTAAAACATTTTTGATAGACACATAAAGACTGCCCAGGTTGATATAATGCCCTTTAGCTGCANAAAAAAAAAAATAATATATATATATATATATATTTAATCTTATGTGAATTAGTTTTCATGCTTTTTTCTCCAACCTGAATGCTCATGGGCCACTAACCAGTAATAAAAATCTGGGGGAAGAAGGGGGAAAGCAAGTAGAAATATAAGAGTGTCATTGGGGAGTTGCTTGTTTGCAACAGATCGTAAAATGTGTGAACTGCCTATAATCTTCAGCACGTTGCTTAATGCAGCAGAATATGTTACGACGGATTTTAACAAGCGCTGCCCAGCATGGAGTGGCAGAGCTGCAGTGAAGTGGCTAAAGCCTGTAATTAGCTCTTTGACTAATAAATCATCTCATAGCAGCAGCGATGACTCAAATGGATGTCTTGGAGACATGAATCTCATGGAGAAACCTCCGGAGAAGCAGAGACCACCGCTGCATGTACACACAGCTCCTGGCAGATGCCAGTGTTTGCCTCCAGGAGTGGCATGGCTGTGGTGACAACTCCACCGTGACTCAGACGGGCTCCCTGGGAGGGGGGTTACTAGTCCTGCACTGCAGATGGGGAAGAAGAGGTGGGCAAGGACAAAGGAACTAACTAAAAGTCACGCGATGAGTCAATGACTGGAAGAAGCCTGGACCAAGCCTTCAGCATCTCACCCTTCTTTGGACCCGTTACAAGCTGGCATCCATCAGACTGTTTACATGGGTTTTTATATGTCCTATCACCAAAACCCTACATAATATCCTCAGTTCTCAGTGTTGATGTGAACACCTGCTACTTTGGAAATCATTTTGAATCCACACAAGGATGTGGCACTGTGAGGATATGGGTCAGTCAAGCTGCAAATAATGATCATGGGTCATGGCTAAGGTGCTCCATCATGCTGTAGGAGCAAGGGCAGGACCAACTACTGTGTGGTGACACCAGCCAATCTAAAGAGAAAAAAGGGCAGTTTGCAAGCTAACAACTAGCCTTTCCTTGACTGTGACTGGAATTGGGTAGGCAATAAGGTAAAAAGGGATTGCAACCCAACACCAGACCCCATCGGGAAAGTGCTGTAGGCACTCCTGGCCTTCCTTGAACCCTGCACCTCTCCTGAGCACGCATGGATTACTCACCGAAGTGTTCTGACACTGCACACTGGAGCTGTTGAACCTCAGGGCAGGCACCCTCTGCTCATTGCCCTGGATGTTCAAGATGCACTCGTAGCCTCGCTGGCCTGACTGTGGCTGGGGCAGGTTCTTGGCCTTCAGCGTGATCGGCTTGATGACTTCCACCGGCACCAGGATCTTCTCTGCCTGCAGCAGCTGAGGACAGTCCTAGGGAGAGAGAAGACAAGGTGCCGAGTCAGCACGCGGGTTTCCCAGCCCCAGGTGGAGTCCTCTGATGCTTCTCAACCTTCCCACTTCACGCTTCGCTTCCACTGATTAGAAAGCCTTTGCATCTCCCTGCGACTCAGCCTATTACAAGGGGATTCAAGGAGCGTTACTGGGAAGGCTCAGATAAACAGGTGAAGAAGGATTTCTTCAACAGTCCATCCTCTCCTATCTCCCTTGTTCATGCTACAGACGTGCAGCCTTCAGGACCCAAGGAAGCTACCTCTGGTGCTTTTTAATAGCTGCTCTGTTAATCAGGTAGCAGGAAAGCAATCCTTTCCTGTCCGAGGACTTAGCTCGCTCTCAATGCTGTGACATGAGAAGTGAATAAAGTAAAAACCTGAGCATAATTCCTTGCCTCCCCAAAAACCAAGGCACCACTGTACAAGAGGCACAGCTCCAGCCGGCTCCAGCAAGACACATTGTAAACCACGGAGCCTGGGCTGTTAGAAAGAGAGTTTGTTTTGGCTTAGAAGGGGACAGAATATTTATTACAGATGAATCCCGCTCTGTGCAGAGAACCCTCGGAAAGGCTGGCCGTCATTTCACAAAAGGAGCAATCCTTTGGTGGACGTTGCTAATCCACTGCCTCTTGGTAGGTCCCGCTCACAGGTAGAGCTCTGGCCACCCAGAGCTGCGATGCAAGAGGCTGCATTCAAAGTCTCATTAATTTTGCACAGCTTTAGTTACGAGTAGCAATGCACTGCTTCTTCCTAGTACAATCAGACCACTGCCAGCTGTCAAATTCATGGATTCTAGGAAGCTATCAACTCTTGAGGAAATTACTGCAGCCTTCGCCTGGCTAATCCAAGGCAGTTTGATGTAAAATGGGACCCTTTCAAAGAAACACTACAGCAGCCTACAAAACATAAGCTGGCCATACGCACAGACCACGCTGTCTTGGTCACTTGTGAGAGCCTGGCTGTCCCCTCTTTTAAGTCTTTTCAACTCCTAGATGTCAAGGGAAAGCCTGTCCCCTCTTTTTTTGCTTCTCTTCCCTGTTGGGCACACCGCCTGCTCTCTCTAAAAGCACCACGGTATCGAGGTGGTGCGATCACCCTCTCTAGTCCTGAGAGCAACACCTTTTCAGCCTGTCCTGCTCAACTTTAAAGCCAGGACCAGTTGGTGTGAGCAGAGACAAAGAATTTGCACAAAGAGGTGCAAACTTCATCTATATGTGTGGGCAAGGGACAGCAGAAGGAAGACGACCGAACCAGGGCTGGAAAGCAGGGAAAGGGATGGAAAGTCTCAAAAGTGTAATTTATGGTTTACGAAAGCCTGGGAGCTTGTTAGAGCAGATGGTGGAAGTATCCTACTGAAGCAAATAGCTTAGGAAGATAAAGAAATGGATTAGACGTGTAACATCTGCAGTTACACCAATCAAGAATAGAATTACAAGAGCCATCAATCATCACACTGTGAGTGTGAGCTGATCCATTGCCAGGGGCAGGAAGAAAATCCAGTAACAACCCAGCTTGTCATTGCAGTGAGGTCCAGAAGCCTTCCTCAGTCCCCAAGATCTGTCAGTCCTAGCGGGGATGCCAGACTAAGAGCCCTATGAAGCACTGAGATTTCTCTTCTGCACTTACAGGGTGATGCTGACGGTGTGAGTAATTGATGCCTGCTGATGAGTTTCAACTGGCTTTGCCCAGGCTAATACCAGAACCAGGTCAGGCAAGCTCAAAGTCACTGGAGCTGGATGGAGGTAAATTGTCATGGGTCTAGTGGCCGCTTTTCTGGGCTAATTGTAGAATCATAGAATGGTTAGAGTTGGAAGGGACCTTGAAGATCACCAAGTTCCAACCCCCCTGTCATGGGCAGGGACATCTCCCACCACACCAGGTTGCTCAAAGCCCCATCCAGCCTGGCCTTGAACCCCTCCAGGGATGGGGCAGCCACAGCTTCTCTGGGCAACCTGTTCCAGGGTCTCACCATGCTCACGGGAAAAAATTTATTCCTGAGATCTCCTCTAAATCTCCTTTCTTTCAGTTTAAAGCTGTTACCACTTGTCCTATTGCTCCACTCCCTGATGAAGAGTTCCTCCCCATTTCTCCTGTATGCTCCCTTCAGATACCTGAACGGAAATATAAGATGTCTCCAGAGCCTTCTCTTCTCCAGGCTGAAAGACTCCAACTCTCTCAGCCTGTCTTCACAGAAGAGGCACTCCAGCCCTCTGACCATCGTTGTGGCCCTCCCCTCGACACATTCTAACCGTAAATGACCCCTTCCAACAGAAGCGTGCAGGGTTAACTTAACCCTTTGCTGCAGGGTTGCGTAGCTACTCAGCATGAGAAAGTGAGGCATAATCTAACCCCAGGTGACTTAGACCTATAAAAACCCAAAGGACAGGGGAAGGAGGTGGTCTAGGCTATATATATATATGTCTGTACTAGGCAATGGAGAGGCCACACCTCGAGTGCAGTGTCCAGTTTTGGGCCCTCGCTACAGGAAAGACGTTGATGTGCTGCAGTGTGTGCAGAGAAGGGCAACAGTGCTGGTGAGGGGTCTGGAGCACAAATCTTCTGAAGAGAGGCAGAGAGAGCTGGGGGCATTCTGCCTGGAGAAAAAGAGGCTGAGGGAGATGTTCTCACTTTCTACAACCCACCGAAGGGCTGCTGTAGTGAGGTGTGGTCAGTCTGTTCTCTCAAGACAAGAGGAAACAGCCTCAAGTTGCACCAGGGGAGGTTTAGGATGGATATTAAGAAAAATCTTCTACACTACAGGGGTTATTAAACATTTGAATGGGCTGCCCAGGGAGGTGGTTGAGCCACCATCCTGGAGATATTTAAAAGATGTGTAGATGTGGCGCTAACGGACATGGTTTAGTGATGGTTTTTTCAGTGTTAGGTCGAAGGTTGGACCAGATGATCTGAAAGGTCCCTTCCAACCTGGACAATTCTATGATATTAAAACAATAGTGAGAGTTTTCAGTTCTGATCATGCCAGCAGATACCATGTGCAAATGTTGTTGGGGACTGCACGGCTTCAACACCCCCTGAATCTTCCACTTCACCTCCCCAACATGTCCTTAAGCCTCTGAATCGTCTCCGTCTCTCTCTCTCCTGGCATAAGAAAAGACCTTGGCAACATCATCCTCATTTTTGTTTCCTCCCCAGCAATAGGAGTCGAGAGAGATGCATTGGCAGAGTGAATCAGTGGGACAGGAGGATGGGAAAGCTCTATCTGCCACTGAGCAGCCATTTCCCAAGAGTGGGCATTTTGCTTGATGTCTGTCAAACAGAAAAGCCTCTGAAAGGGGCCGGAGGATGGAGGTTGGAGATAGTCCACTATGTTACCTGCAGGCCAATCCCAGCTCTGCAGGCTGGTCTTTCTTGTCTAGCTTTATTCCGTTGTCATCCCCCCCCAACCACCACTGGTGCTGTAACCTTTCCGATAACACTTGTTTCAAGTTCATTAACAAGCAGTGATTGCAGCAGCCCCAAAACAGGATTCGTTTGCATATAAAAAGCTTTGCAGTGCTGTGAGGAAGTTCATTATAGATAATTGAAGAGGCAAGCGCCATAAAGAGGAAATCCTCCCAATGTGGCATTATCTGATTGACCTAATGTTCTTTCTAATTGAAAGGTGGTGGTGGGGGGGGCGAAAAAGGCAATTTCATTGGGTGATGCACTGCATAAAACCTCGGAGCTTGGACTAGGTTCTGGGTTCGAATTCAGAGTATTCATTTTGCAGCCTGTGTCAAGCCCTACCCAGACAGCTTTGGGTGTCTGGTCAAGTTTATATTTTTGAGGGTGAAACATCAACCTACTCAAAGCAAACCCTGCAGCAGGACCCAAGCAGAACAGCCCTTAAAAAAGAGTTATCTTGGGTATGTTCTAGCAGAGGTAGTTTCTCTTTTTTCCATTCTTCTGCTGTGGACATCACATAGATTAGAACACCACGTTTTTCACATGATTTCAGGAAATAAAAACAGCTACTGCCAACAATCGTAGCAAAGAAGGGCATGATCCCACCCCTTTTGTCGTTGGCATATAATAAATTAAGCCTTTTTCCCGACTCTAATGGGAGCTGGTTCAGATTCCAGAAGAGCTAAAATCCAGTTTAATCTCTACTAGGGCAGCACATTTGAAAGCGGACTCTTGTTGATTAATTTTGTGTGTGTAGCTTCATTCTGCTCCTTAAATGCTTTCATATGAGTCAGGCTCTTTAAAATAATATCCTCCACCTTTGCCAATTACTCCTATCAGCAGCGATGCACACCTCAAATCACCAAATTTTGCCAGTTATCAAGTCAGAGAGCTTTTTGCAGTGAAAACACCACATGAAATGGTCTGCACTCATTGGGTCGATGGTAGTTTAATTTTCCTTATTTATAACTCCTCATAGAATGCCTGCAAATGTGTTTTGCTGTAGCTTGCAGAAATAATGGAGTCTCAGAAATATGAGAATGCTGTCTCTCCTTTTCTCTCACATATGTGTTATGGCTCTCATCACAGCAATACCTGAGTGGATCCCCAGTGAGAGTCATCACGGGGATTCTGCTAAAAAGGTGTGATGAAACCTCTGTGTGGTTGTGTGGTCTTAGCCCTGAACTGATTAGTTTTGTTCCTTTATGGTGCACCATATATATATATAGTTACGATTTCATGGGGATTTCACCATGCTATTTTGCACTCAAAGTGGAAGACTGACCAGAGACTCTGAGTTATCATCCTCTCCTAGGGATGAAGCTTGTAGGGATCTTTCACAGTCTTGGGATATTCCATGGGGTTTCTCCAAGCCTTAGTTTGTATGGTTTCATGCTCTGTCTCTATTTATGGCCAGGATCAGGAGCCCAAGTCTCATCAAAGTGTTCTTCATTTTCCATAGGAAAATGGGTCTTATCTGTTTTGAATGACAGACATCCTACATGGTACCAGATAGAATATCCCTAATTGTCTAACACAATGACCCATCCACTTATCAACAGTCTCCACCTTATATACCTCTATCCCTGGAGGTATTCAAGAGAGGAGTTGACATGGTGCTCAGGGATATGGATTAGTGTTGGGTGGTATGTTGTGTGTGGTGTGTTTTTGGTTTGCTTTTTTGGGTGTTTTTTTTAGTTTTTTGTTTGGTTTTGTTTGTTTGTTTGTTTTTCCCATTGGTTGGACTAGATGATCTTGAGGTCCCTTACAACCTAGGTGATTCTGTGCTTCTGTGATATTGGTGTCCCAGTTCACTTGTCTTCCCCCTTGCAGCACTTGTTATCCAGAGCATTCAGGTGAGAGAATCTTTCCTACTTTTCCTTCATACTGTTCCCTCACAATCCCTGATAACATTGACTGGATCTTCACTTTCTACAGAAGAAAACCAGAGCTCCCCTATTGCTGACTGCGCTGTAGGCATGCTTGGCAAGATAAACTCAACTCTTGGTGATGGATTCTCACCGTCCCCAGAAGAGTCGAAGTCACTTTCATTCAGGAAGAGACCTAGCCACCACCATCAATTCCTCCACTACTCATCTCAAAGCATCCAGCTCCCTTTTTCTCCTGCCATCAAAATCCATTCTTCACCTTCAGTTTTGGGGTTTTTTTACTCAAGACTTTCTTTTCAATACCCCTCATTCAGCAGCCAACTTTGTGCCTTGTCCAAGCCATCCTGTCTGTAAGGAACATGATCACAAAGTGAACTTAAATGGAGGGCCATAATTTAATCCAGCCCTTTGGAACAGGCTGAGAGAGATGGGGCTGTTCTGTCTAAAGAAGAGAAGGCTTTGGGGACACCTTCTAGCAGCCTTCCAGTATCTGAAGGGAGCTCCAGGAGAGCTGCAGAGGGACTCTTTCTCAGGAAGTGGAGTGATAGGACAAGGGGTAATGGTTTTAAACAGAAGAGAGGAGATTTAGATTGGATGTTAGGAAGAAACTCTTTGCTGTGAGTGTGGTGAGGCACTGGAACAGGTTGCCCAGAGAAGCTGTGTCTGCCCCATCCCTGGAGGTGTTTCAAGCCAGGCTGGATGGGGCTTGGAGCAACCTGGTGTGGTGGGAGGTGTCCCTGCCCATGGCTGGGGATTGGAACTGGATGACTTTTAAGGTCCCTTCCAACTCTAAGCATTCTATGATTCTATGATTTTATGACACCATAAGAAATTATACTCTTATTGTTATTTACTCACATATTATGCACATACAAGACATCCTTTCTTTGCCTGCTCCACTGAGATGGAGTGCACTATTTCCCCTCTGTCCCCTATGGATTTCTCACCTTCCCCCTCTGTGCTGTAATCAAGCCAAGAGGGTAAAATGTGAGAGACAGAGACCGAGTCTTCATAAAGATATCTAGACCACAGCATCTGGATGCTCTGTTTATTAGGTTAGGTTAAAAAAACACTAAAAAAAAACCAAAAACAAAATGAAACCGGGAAAGAGAAAGAAAAGGAAAGGAAGGTGAAGGAGAAAAAGGAGATGGAAAACAGACAGACACCCCCCCACTCCCACCCCTGCTTTTTTATTTTTTGGTCATTGAATGTAGAGGAATCAGTTTTCACTTGGATAAAAAGCAGGAAAACAGTAAGTTGGCAGCTGAGAGGCAGCAGGGACCGTCTGGAATATGTTGCCTGAACTTCCCTCTCACACTTCAGCACGGGCACCCAAGGTCAGGGCTGTAACACCAGCCAAGCAAAATGAGAAGCCTGTTTAGCATCTACCCCCTTCTACTGCAAACAGAGGCCTGGCAGGCTGGTTCCTTCCATGAATCACTTTTCAACTCTTGCACAACTTCCCAGGTCCGGGCTAAATCTGGAGAAGGAAGCAGCAAGGAGCTTGGCTTTCCCAGTGCAGGAGGGGAAAGGATGAGTTACAGCCCATGTTGTGTTTACATTATTACTCCACTAATTCTTAGCATCATAAAATTATATTTAAAATTTACACGGACAGCACTGGGGAACGTTATTAGGTTATAAAGTGGAATCAGGTCAATGCTTTGTAGGCAGGATTCCAAGCCCCATAAATTTCTGGATATACTTCCCCCAAATTTACATCGGCACCAGCAGCAAGCAAACCAGCTACAAAAAAGCTCACCCGGTCAAAGTATCTTTTAATGCACCATATATTTTATCTGCACTCCCTAAGTTTACAGTGCTGTTCGTTTGATTGATGGTGTGCTTATTTATTGCCACAGCAAAAGTAATAATACATGAAGAAAATGCTTAGAACTTTAAAGGCAGCTGATGAGAAGAAATCAACAGGATTTATGGGAAGAGCAAACATCTGCAGAGACAACAGAAGGATAATTGAGTCCTGGCATCGCTGTCACTTCTGGTGGCTCCATTCTAGTTAAGAGTCTTCCATGTGCTCAGGAGTAAATACCAGCTCTCTTTGGTCAGATGTTGTAAGTGATTCTGGTGCCTGGGAAAGGGTGGTTGCCCTGGATGCTGCGCTCAGTCTGTAGAAGAGGTTTGGCCATGTTGAAGCTCTTTGCACCACAACAGCTACATCCCTCAAAGGTGGCTTGCAGAGATTAGTGTACGGATAGCACTGCTGGAGGAAGGGGGACCAACAGATCAATATCAGATCATTAATCTAGCTGCCTTAGCCTCTTGGGTCCTTGCCTTCACTGCTGTGAAGGCTGGACAGTGATGAGCGATGCTGATCACCAGAGAGTAGATACTCAAAAAAGAGGACCCGAAATGAAGATAACTGACTCCTCTAACATGGCTCACTGATGAGTCCCGTTGATCCGGAGCAAAGTGAGTCCCCTCAAGGCCACACAGGCAGTGCTGGAAAATGACCCAGGTCAGCTGAGAGCTTGATCCCAACCTAGGACTACTCTGCCTCTGAAGTCAGTCCACACATCTCTGCTGATCAACATTAATGATTTTACCCTCCTTTAATTCTTTATTAATAGAGTCTTTCTCAGCTGGTCCATTATTTCCCAAGGATCAAGGTCAGGCTGCCATAATTATCCAAGCACCACATTTATCCTTTTTAAATAGAGACACAACGTTAGCTTGCTTTCAGCCCTTTGCTGCTTTGATACATGCTCAGAAGGAAAAGTAATGATCCAGAGAGCAGAAACCTTCTGGTCACTGGATGAAGGGAGTGGACTGGTGACAAAAATAGTAGATGACTGTGTCATTAGCTACATCTGCTCAAAGGAGAGACGCTACCGGAGACGTGCAAGCAGTCTCAATTCTGGTGCTTCTCTAGTAATTATAGGAAACTATAAGGAATATGTCTGCATTGAGGAAGGTGGCATGCATGCAAGAGACAAGATAACCATGTATTAAGTCGGACAAAGTCTGTCATTTGTTCAAGGAAAACCCTGGTCAAGTAAGGCAGCCCTTCAGAATAGCGCACAGTAAAACTGGGCTGCGCAAAGCCATGGAAACTACTGGGCAGAGTGCAGGCAGCCTATAAAGCAGAAAGAATTGTATTTCTCTAATGACTACTATATAAATCTGCATCCTTCTGCCTAGCCAGCCTTCTGCCCTGCTGTAAGGACTTCCATCTGAAGTTCACAAGACCTTTTATGTATATCAAAGCACTGCATGTGCATGGCACCTCAGCAAATTTTGAGCATTGCAATAATACCCCTTACTGCTCATCCATGTATGTACCAACAACATTGACACGTGATTTCTCAATGAAACTAACTTTCCTATACATCTGTGCCAACAAATGGGACAACATTCTCCAACCTGGAGTCCCTCAGAAGCGACAGGGAGTCCCATGACCACACTCTCGTATGGGTATCTCTGTTGTCTTACAAGGGTTGAGCCCAAGCTATAGCAATTCCTTCTCAAGAGAAGACTGAAAGTCTGCTTCTTCTCTAAAGCTGCCTATTTTTACAAAGTTAGTAGGAACTTGGTATCTTTGAAAGCTCCAGATTTTGGCCCAACTAGGCCAAGAATGCCAAATAAGTTCAGAAGTCAACAAAAGAGACAGAGTAACAGATGGACCGGAGGTGCACACGCAGGCCATGATGATGCAATCCTGCTTCCTTTGGAAACCAGGACAGAAGCCCAGAAAGTCATAATACTTTAGTTTCCACAGTGGGAAGGTCAGGACCATGATATCATGGCTGTTGTCACCCTCCCCCTCACCAGGATCCATGACAGTGTGAGATAACATCCAAGCCAAAGTAAATGGATTCATGATCAAAGACGAGGCGGGGAAGGAGGGTCTGGGCTCAACCTCCTGCGGTTGCCCCAAGGGTGGGAGACACATTCCAGCCTCACCTCTTATCTGCAGCTTCAACATCCTGAGAATATTTCTCCTTGGCCAGGTCCCAAAAGCTCCCATGTCCTAAACCAGTGAATGCAGTTGATGCTACAATGGAAAAAACCAAAATCTTCCTGCTTCAGAGCCAGGCCATCAGCCTGGACTAAATCTGAATGGGGAATGGTCTTTCCTCCATAAAAATGAGTTTGATTTTCCTCCCCATCCCTGGAGGTGTTCAGGAGCAGGTTGGACGGGGCTTGGAGCAACATGGTCTAGTGGGAGATGCCTCTGCCCGTGGCAAGTAGGTTGGAACTAGGTGATTTTTAAGGTTCCTTTCAACCCAAACCATACTATAATTCTATGAAACTGCAGGGTGCCATACAGATCCTAGCAGTCCTAACAGATGTACAGATAGCCAGAAAATCCTGTAGCCACTTCAGGCATTGCAATGGCATTGGACTAAGCCAGGCAAGCTCTTCCTGATGTTATTTCAAGGGTGCTGTGTTGGCAGGGATGGATGAACATTACCCAGTTGCATTCTGAGATCACTCTGTCCTGTGGGGTAAACAATCTTGCATTACGAAGATGAGCAGCCTAACTGATGGGAGTAACATTCAGCAGGGACGTGGTATTGAGTGTCAGATGCTTCTTACAGCTCCATTCAAAGTAAATTCCCCAAGTTGCTCCTAGAAATTATATGAACAGGTCCTTGATTAGTCGCTCACTTGGTGGCTGGAGATGCCAGTAAGCTCTAAGAAAACAAGATGTGCATCAGGGCAGTATGAACTGCTCATGGGGAAAAGGTTTTTCCCACCAGTTCTCAATTCCCATTGTGATTTGGTTGGGTGTCTCAAGGACAGATGTGATGGAGCTGCCCTACACCAGGACAGATTTCCTGCAGATCCATCACCATAATAATCAGAAAAGCTGCTCTAAAGTTACTGCGGGGACTGAACGAGTTGCCAGCTTTTTCCCCCTGCCTGCTGGGTGGCTGCAGGGCAGAAACTCTCAGAGATGACAAAAGGTACCCAAAAATAGCAGAAGAAACCACTTTGCACACAGGCTTTCCATCTTTTTTCTTCACCTCACTCACTGCAAGTCAGTTTGACTTGCAAACAACAGCAAATTATCTAATTTGTTTGTACATGCTCCGAGACTTCTCATGAACAGCCCCCACTGTGAGATCACAGCTCCAGGTACTAAGGACCATACAAGTACCTATTAACAGAAAGTGCTTACCCAAATCAGAAGAGAGTGTGAGAGAAACAGGGGCACAGAAAGGTGAATGTGTCCATCTAAGAGCCAGGAATAAAACTCTCATCCGCTGAAATAAAACCCGTGGCCTCATTCACTACCTGATACTGCCTCTGAGCAGTATTTTCATGCTCTAACAGGGCTCCATGTCCCAAGAGAAAGCTTTCTGCCTGGCCTGCAATTTCTGTGTCTAATTTCCTCTGAAGCACCCCCTCTGAAGATGTACCCGCTACATGATAAATCCCCATTTCTTGGAGAGGGCTGTAGTGACGGGTGAGGACCGAAACGTCAAACCCCCAGGAGTTACAGCTGGATCTAAACCACCACCTACAGCCTCCTCCCAAATTACCCCTGCCTCCACCTGGACAAGACTGAACTCCATCACACATGCTTGGAAACACTTCTAAGAGCTAAATAGATGATAAACACCAAAAATCCCATGCTGCTTAAAAGCAGGTGCTGTGAAATGCAAGCATCACTATGCCAGATCCCATCTGCATGGGGTGGCTGCTCCTGCCCGCAGCAGCTGCCTGTCTAGGGCTGCTCCTGGTCCCCTCGCTTCTCCTGCCGGTCCCCCTGCCTGCTCCCAGCACTTGAAGGCAGCAGGTTGCCTGCGGTTGCCATAGAAACTACTTCTAGCACCCTCCCCTTAATGATAGACAGGTGCCAGGATAAGTGAGGGGATAATCGGCAAGCGGGGAAGGATTTGGTATGCTGGCATTGGCCTCACTGCAACTGTCATTACAGTCCTGAGTAATGAGCGAGGCATTAATTTGAGGAGAGATGGGATTTCTCTCCTCTCTGTGTGGATGTTTCCAGCAGCCGCCTCTCTGGCCAGGTTGAAGGAGGCTGGAAAGAGGAGCTGGAGGGAAACTGAGCAGTTGCCACAGCAACAGCTGAAGATGCAATAGCAGAAGGTTCGTGGGTGCAAGAGAGTAAGGATTTGACCGTGCTCACCTCATGGGCCAGCAGGTCTTCTACCCCCTCCCCACTGCAGCCACACAGGCATTTCCATCAGGGAGCATTTTGGGAAGAGGTGGGCACCGCGCCTTCCTTCCTCACCTTGCAAAGAGGACAGAGAAGGACATCTGGGGGCTCTGAAATCCTCTCTGCTTTTCGAGGCCATGGGGCAAAGCCCTCCCTTGAGCCAGACTGAGACGCACCAACAGGGTGGAGAAGGGCGCTGTTGAGTTTACTACAGACAAAGCCCATGATGAGGAGATGCGGGAGATGAGGAGATGACAACAACCACTTTAGAATAGAATAGAATAGAATAGAATAGAATAGAATAGAATAGAATAGAATAGAATAGAATAGAATAGAATAGAATAGAATAGAATAGAATAGAATAGAATAGAATAGAATAGAATAGAATAGAATTTTCAGTTGGAAAGGACCTATGATCATCTAGTCCAACTGACCTTGTCGGTCATGGCTGACCAGGAATTAAAGCAAGGTATTTAGGGCATTGACCACCTGCCTCTTAGGTGTCTGCTAGTTCAGTTTGAGTTGTCTTTATCCCTCCCTGCCTTCTTGTCTCCCCCGTCTCCCAAAAACCTTATCCCCAAGAAGGACAAGAGGCCAGTCCAAGCTAAATCAGTACAATTCACTGCAGAGGTCATTGGTACTGCTCTCTGTTGGGCACGAAGTACAAGCAAGAGCCGGGCAAAGCAACGCACTGCTCCTCGGCAGCTGCTCGCCAGCATGTGGCTCACACGGCTTTCTATCCCTTTTGACAAATTAATATTTGAAGCAGTTGTTTCTTTTATGTGGGCTTTACTGTCATTAGCACGTACAACTCAACATAAAACACTTTGGTGCGAGATCTTTTCTTCTGTTCTCTTTTTTTTTTAGGCAGCAGATGAAAATCCTTTTAATAAAAAGCTTGTTTGGGGGAGGAAGAAAAACACACACACACACGCAGATCGGCTGAGCAGGGAAAGATGAAAACCTCCTTCAAGGTAATTAAATGATTATGTATCTTTTAAACCCAGCGGATAACAGATTTGTTATCTAGGCTTGCTTTTGGCTTTTGCTGGTGGTATTTTTTTTTTCTTCCCTCTCTTTCCCCCACGCAAAGCTACAATCCTTGCAAGGCCCAGAACAAGATAGCGCTCATCCTAGAGAAGAAGGCGGCACAAAAGGAAACATAATCCTTTATCCCATCAACTCAAGTAGGCTGCCCCAGCTCACTCAGCCTCTACAGATGTCTGGGAAACACTGATGTGAAAACTGCACTGCTGGATCACAGCAGGTCTGTACAAAGACAAGACGGACAATGCCATCAGGTGTATGGACTAATAGATATCAGGAGAGACCACTGTTGTTTCTGAAGCTCCTATCACACCAGAGACTCTCAACTGTTTTGTTCCTCTGTGAATCTCTTACCCTCTACTACTTTGAGGGCTGGAACCCCTCTCCTATGAAGATAGGCTAAGAGAGGGGGAGGTGTTCATCCTGGGGAAGAAAAGGCTCCAGGGTGACCTTAGAGCCCCTTTCAGCATCTAATGGAGGCCTACACGAGAGATGGGGAAGGACTCTGTCAGGGAGTGGAGCCATAGGAAAAGCTAGGTTTTAAACTGAAAGAGGGGAGATTCGGATGAGAACTTTGGAAGAAATTCTTTGCTGTGAGGGTGGTGAGGCACTGGAACAGGTTTTCCAGGGAAGTTGTGGCTGCCCCATCCCTGGAGGTGTTCAAGGCCAGGCTGGATGGGGCTTGGAGCAACCTGGTGTGGTGGGAGGTGTCCCTGCCCATGGCAGGGGGGGTGGAACTCGATGATCTTTAAGGGCCCTTCCAACTCTAACCAATCTGGGATTCTATGGCACTTGTTGACTGTCTTGCCCATTTACAGAAGAAAATGACTGAGCTCTCTTATTTGGTGACTGTCAGTTAAGTAGTGGTGGATTTCACAATGTGTAAGTCTGCAGTGCAAGGTTTTGGGGTGCAACCCTAAGCCTACACCTCGACTTTAGCTACAGCCAATGACTAATATCAAAAGCAGAGACAGGATGGCCAAGAAAGAATATAAACTTGGCCTGCTCCCCTCTATCTGTGAGACTACTTCTCTCCACTTTTGTCACCAGCTATCTTTGGGGAAAAAAAACCAACAATCCACTTTGGTATGAAGATGCCTGCCCCCCCCCTCTCCCCCCCCCCTTATTCTTTCCCTTCCTGCCCTCAATAGCAATAATATCAGCTCCTTTTTATCAAGTGAGAAGTCACTCAGTATATTTCAAGCTACTGGACCTGCTTTTCGAAAACTTGCTGTAAAGGGAAATTATACACCAAGGTGAAGCATTTGTGCCGTTAATCATCCAGAGACAGAGTCAACCCTATTTGATTGAGTTCAGTGCCATAATCATAAATACTCTTGCTTTATGACCATGCTAAATTTCTTCACCAGGAGCAAACACAGGCTTTCCCAAGGCTCCCAAACTAGTCAATTCAGCTTTCCTGTGGGCAGAGCTGATTCACCAACACCTGACAAGTGACAGGTAAGAAAGTTGTGGCTCCTTGTTGGTAGTGAGGGAGTTGACTTTTTTGTCCTTTCTCCAACTCTGGTTCAGTTTTGCCAGCCGGTGGTAGGACAGCTGCCCTGCCCCAGCTTGGAGCTGGCTGATCACAGGTATCCAGCTATTTAAAGGCAGCCCTGGATGGTAGATCACAGGCTATTCAGATAGAAACAACATTGTGCCTTCAATGCATTGTATGTATTGGCCTACAACATAGGTCATGGCCAATACCTCTCTGCTGCCCCACTGGATCAGTCTCAAATTCATCCTGCATTAATCAGCAGCTCATCCTATAAGGGGATGAGAAAAACAACCTTAAAAACCAAGGATCCCCTCAGAGCACATGAAGAAAACCTGAAAGAAAGGCAGGTGAGCCCAGGGGAATCCAGATGTTTGTGAGACATTCCAAGGAAATGATGGATCTGGATGTATGCAAGGGCACAAACCTCCCTTCAAAGTGTTCCATGTTTGTCCAGGGATGATGGGTACCAGCCCAGTCCACCCATTTACCGACCAGACCATATGGACAGTGGGAAGCCTCAGCCCACACAATGGCAAGATGTTGTACAGGCAAAAAGAGAGAAAAAAAATAAAAAATAATGTGGAAGTGGGTGCATCAGCAAAGAGAAAGTAAAGGCCACGGTGTCAGGGAGGGGAGCAGGCTTGGCATGCCAGCAATGGTATTACAGGGGGAGGGAGTTTCTGGCACCAGTCCCTGTGACAGAGTAACACCAATATTTGTTTGCTTGGCAAAGAGTCTCTTGGTGCAATCAGGCCATAAGATCCTGGAAGCCAGCCATGCTAATCTACTCAGCAGACACATGGAAGGACTGCAAATGGGGTGGTCCAACCACCCCAAGCTGATAGCACCTCTCCACATCAGAACCTCCTCAAGGTTTACTGATTTAGCAGGTACTTATGCCTGGATGACAACAAAGACACCCTGACCACATCCTCCTGAGGTCTAAATGCTTGTACAGGAAAGGATGGAAAGAAGAATTGCAGACCAAGATGAAAAGTCAGTAAAAATAGGCCCACTCGAGGTGATGGTATGTTTTGAGCAGTACTGAAGACGGCATTGGGAAGTCTGGAAACAAACCTTAGTTCTATCAGCCTTTTGAGTCATGTTAGGTGATTGGGTGGAAGTCTAGAAGGGCAATGAAGAGCCAGGCTTGGCTTTAAGATACCAAAACAGTTTCTGTTGTTCAAAGAACCCACTCAGTGAACAGGCAGGAGCACAGGTCAGCAAGGGAAAGAATTAACGTTGAAAGTAAAAAATAGTCAGTAGAAATTTCAATGAGAGAGGTGAGTCAGTGAGAAGATGACTTCTCAAGAGAAGCGTGGGAGATATACGCAACGTTTGTTCAAAGTATCATTTGACAAAACCTTTCTGGCCACAGAGCGAAAGTGACTCTGTGCTTGCCAGAATGCTCTTGTGATGCCATCCTTCCCCAGCCTTGTGATCCTGGAGGGCCACAAACACACAAATGGCAATGAGGAGAACCCTGAAGGAACACTTCAGGACATTTCTTGCACTGTTAGTCAGAGAGTTATCTCTGAAAGTTTTGGGTTTTGCATGACCATTATCCTTGCAGATATTGTCCGGTTGCTCCAGTGCTAAGAAGTTTTTTTTTTCCATGCAGCAGACATCAAAACCAACTCCTGACCCAAGCAGCTGACTGCCAAATGTTGTCTCCCATGGGAAAGAGGTTTGTGATCAGAGATGGCTTTGCTGCAGAAACTAAGAGGGCTCCCACCTTCATTAGCAATGATCAATGTAACATAAATGTGTCACATGATGCTATCATTGCCTTGTAGGTCAATAGTCATCTCTAAGGTCAGGGTTGTACCTCTCCCTGCTGAAAGGGACCTGCAAAAAGGTCTTGGCCATGCAAACCGCAAAGAACAGCTTTGCAAGATCAGAGGGGGAGTATTTGAAGCTCAGCAGGAAATCCTCTGTTGAAGTGGATAAAGGCCCCCATCTAGAGTTATCTTCTAGTCTGAAGATGACACCTTTCAGGAAGAAACTTAATTAGAAGTGATAAAGCAGCAATAAAAAAGCTGGGTTAAAATGGGCAGATCTGGAGAGGGCAATTTGTCCACCACCTCTTCCCTGGTTCTGCAGCTTGAGACCTTGGCAGAGACAAAGACCAAGGCCTGTGCCATCCCCCAGTCCCTTCCCTAAGAAACTAGGATGATACGGAGCTTCTCATGATCTCCTTTCTGATAGGAACAGGTGTCAGAAATACCAAGGATGTGATAGGGGTTGAGGGAGCCCTCCAGCTCCTCAGCAAGTTTTTCCAGCAGTTTTTCAGCAGATTCTGAATCCTGGTAGATGAAGAACTCACAAGTTCCTTGCTCATGAATATTTATGTCCTGTCCCAATGCCACAGCAGCTCAGGATGTCTACTCCAGGGCACCTGAACCAGCATGTATGTGACATCTCAACCAGCACATAACAAAGTGCTGGGAAGGAACAGGGGATGCCATAGGTGGGTGAAGACACTACATGTGCTGTTTGGTCCAGTAAAATGGCTTGACTGGGCCATGGGCTGGGGATAGGTGGGAGAACGTTAAGGACACCAGATCCAGCAGCAAGCTCTGGGAGCAGTGGGGATTTCTTTCTTTGAATGCAACACACGTTGCCGGAGACTCCAGCAGCCGCCTCTGTGCCAAGTGGTTCAGCAGATATCAGATCTCTTAATGGGTACCGGTCCCTCAGGCCAGGCAAACAGCCAGCCATCTCAGGTCATTTACCAGACAGGCCAGGATGTTTTCAGACCATTCCTGACCAGGAAGTAATTAAGGGGCTTCCTATTTGTATTCTCCCGAGCTTCACTTGTCTGCAAGTGCTTATTAGTTACAATAGGAGCCAGACAGTGTTTGCGGCACCAGCAGCCAGCTCTGTATTAAGCCCCAAGGTCCAGTTCAGCTCAGAGACTGGCAATAAGACATTCTCCAACCTTGTCTGGAGGCAGTGGGATGCACTGGCCATTAGGCACCAAACTCATGAAGTCACAGAGGTGCTTGAAGCATGGCTTAAATCCACCGATGCTGAAGACGTAGCCCTAGATACTCCTCAGATCTCAGCAGCCTCTCCGCTTGGAGGCAACCTCCTTCTCTCCTGGAGGAGATGCTTGCCCAGTGTTTCCCATTCCTTCCAGTCTCTTGGCACTGGGAGCTTGTGGTGGCTTTTCAAGGGAATGCACTCCCTGTAGCATATGGGATGGAGAGGACAGGTTGCTGGTGGTCTGACAGAGGAGAGGGGAGAGGAACTATCTGCAGAGGGAAAAGTAAGGGTGCTCTGGAGGGTAAGAAGAAGAAGGTGATGGTGGAACTGGAGGTGGAGAAGGCTTCCCAGACTGTTGGTATGACCCAGGACAAAGGTTGACATCAGCCCCAAGCAACCCACGTACACAACGCATGCCCCATGCCCCTGCCTACCTCGGGCAGCTTGACTCGTCCTTCCTGGAAGGAGCAGGAGCTGGGATCATGAGTGCAGACGTGGCGGTACTTGCACCAGTGACACCGGTAAGGGCTCTCCACGCATGACAGGCACCTGGAGATGGAGAGAAAGAGTATTAAGTTGTCCAGCCAGGCCTTGTCAGTCAAAAGGGCAGACTTCGAGGGACTGATAGTGTTTCTCAGCAGGAAATATAGACGAGCAAGCACTGAGTTTGCCATTTAACAAGGCCAAGGGCTGTGAACTGACCCAACTCTGTCAGGCCTCGGGATGATGCTGGACTTGCCATGGCCTGAACTGGTTATCACTGTGGTCACCAGTGCCTCATACTAATTAGATAACAAAGATTGCATTCATATCACTGTAACTAAAATAATAATAATAATTATTGTTGCATTTTGCCGTTACAACTTTCCATCAGATGATGAACAGGTTCTTGGTTTCACACATAAGAGGTGTTTCCCTCTTTGGCCGTAACAGTCTTGAGTGTAGCAAAAAAAAGATCAGGGGATGGGTGGAAACTGCTGCCTCCAGGCTGAACTGCACCAGTGCCCAGGGAGCTGTGAACATATTGTGAGAAGGTGGCGGGTGGAGTGGTGCCCGTGAGGGGGAGTCCTTGTACACCAGCAGTCCCAGGTGCCTAGTCCTCCAACTCACACATGATGGGATGCACCAAGGCCAGAAAGCAAAGGAAGAAGCAGGGAATTTTCTCCCGTCTGTGTCCCAAATCACAGAATCATAGAATGGTTAGAGTTGGAAGGGACCTTAAAGATCATCTAGATCCAACCACCCTGCATGACCAAGGGCATCTCCCACCACACCAGGTTGCTCCAAGCCCCATCCAGCCTGGCCTTAAACACCTCCAGGGATGGGGCAACCACAGCTTCTCTGGGCAACCCATTCCAGTGCCTCACCAGCCTCACAGCAAAGAATTTCTTCCTAATATCCAATCTAAATCTTGCCTCTGTCAATTTAAAACCATTACCCCTTGTCCTATCACAACGCTTCCTGACAAAGAGTCCCTCTCCAGCTCTCCTGTAGACTCCCTTCAGATCCTGGAAGGGTTATTAATGTAAGTAATGCCCAGGGTGTTGAAGCTTCTACAAATGTATTAACTCTATTCTGCTTTTCTTCATCTCAGCAGAAATGTAAAAACAATTGCAGCCACTGCTCAGGAAGCAGAGAGCACGTTTAGGAAGTCACCTAGATGGGGTGGAGGAAAGGACCATTCCCTCTGTCTTGCAAGGCTGTGCTCTCCTATGCTCCACAGACCCTGCAGAGTGAGAGCTGCAAATACCCCTCCTGGCTGTGTTATAGCACTGACTTATACCTATGTTACTCTTCTTTATTTTATTTCATATGATATCTGCTCACCAACAGCCAAACTGAGCCATAACGAGCTCTTTGCACAAAACAAAGAGCGGATGGTAGCAACTCCTGATCACTCACACTGTTGGAGATCTACATGCAGCTGCAGGCTCTGGAGTATCTTGGAGGGGACTCGAGGGGTGGGAATTTTCCTGGCCCTTATGTGCCACTGGGATTTTAACGGGCAGGAATGAAAAAAAGAATTGCCTCCAGCAGAGCTTGGCTGAGCCCAAGAGGCAGACGCACACCTTCTCCCCCGTCTCTGTGAAATCTTGCTCAACTCAAATCCACTTTCAGCTCTGGTACAGCGAGCTGTTCTTCAAATTGGTAACAAGTGCTCGCTCTGATACATCAAATTAAAAATGGATAGTGTATTATAGTTTGTCAAGTAAGAAACCAAAACATGCCATAAATATTTAACACCACCATCTCTCCTTCTCTCCCCCCAACACTTGCTTTCTGACACTGTTTGTCAAAGCAGCAGGAACACGGAAATAGGATTTGCCTTTCCTTGTGAATTGCTGAGCCGCAGTAATTATCTGCTTTTGGCACTTCTGATGGCTCAGCGGTGGGGACAGAGCCACTCAGCCTCACTCAGGGGTGGATCAGCCTGCTGGAAGAGCATCTTTCTGCAAAAAAAAGCTGCAGACCCACTCTGGTGGGGCAGCTCCTGAGCTGCCCTGGGTGTCAACTAAACCCCAGGAGAATAGGGTGGAGGGCAGAAAAGGAGCTCGCAGGATGGAAAAGATGGTTTTGAGGGAATCAGCTGAGTGTCCCCTGCTCAGTTCACACCATGCAGAAAATCCTGTCTTTCTAGATCTGATGGCCCAAGACCATGCTAACCACTCGGGACAGGCTCCTGTCAGTGGGACTGACAGCATGGATGAGGGTTGGAGGTGAGTGTGTGTGGACAGGATCCAGCCATCTACAAACAGCTGCTGAACTGGAAGATGAGGGGGCCATTGGCTGAGGCCATGAGTCACTTCTGACTGCCTTCCCTGCCAAACTCCCACCGATGTGATGCTCCTCTGCCTGAGGGACACATTGAGACATACCACTTCCCAAGTCAATGCTTTCCTTCAAAGAATGCTCATGAACAGAACAAATGGTCACTACACTACTCTTGGTTTTCCCAGGAGAGATCCCACCGTGCTGACCATCACCCAGGTGACCCTGTGTCACACCCTGACCCCTGGTCACCTCCACACCTAACCAGATTTCTGAGGAACATGTACCCCAGACAGCAGTGGGTTCTGTGACAGACCCAGAGGTGGAATGGAAAGCAGGTACCAAAAGAAATGAACATACGAGTTGTGAACGCTGCAGTTGTAGAAGACGAAGCTGGTGCTGGCAAAGGTCATACCCGTTTCCTTGGACTTGAGCTGAAGCTGGACAATGTGATGGTCTCCTGGTGGAGAAAAAAAAACAACAGACACATCAGTGCGGGACTTCTGTATTGGCCTAGTTAAGCCCTGTTGGCCATGAAACCAGTCTGAACCTGGAGCTATTCCACAGTACCTTGGCTTGTCTACGCTCAACCGCTATAGGAAGTGCAATAAAATCCTTCTAGAGCCTAGTTCTCCAACTGGTTCATCTACTCCCCTCTTACGGTACTGGTGTGATGGAGTATGTCTTCAACACTGGAAATTATTGTACTCGTGAGTGGAGTCTGGGCTGGATGATGATGACAGGTCTAGACTACACCTCACTCAAGTTATCAAGTAGGAAAGCCAAGCTCAAAGACACAATGCAGATGCCTGGAATTAGGTGGCCATAAAAATGTCCTGGTTCATTTGATGTCCCCAGATGAAAGGGGCCTGTGGAAGATTTCACTGCTGGACCCAAGCATTGGTGGCCTGTGCATACACTGTTGGAAGGATAAACATACCTGCTTTCCTAAGGGAATGAAGAAAGATCTACTTTCTCCTCACTCTTATTTAACACCTCTGAATAGGCTCCAATATCCAGACAATATGCCTGAAGGTCATCTCCAGATCCTGCCCTCCGAGAGAGGTTATACCTTGATAAAACAGGATGGAGGAATGAGCAAGGAGGGTAGGTACAGTAACAGTGAGGGCAGGGTTGGGGCTCCCTATCTGCAGCCTGGGAATTGTTGATGAACAGGGAAATTCCCATGTGAACAGGGAGATTCCAGGTTACTCACCCCATTTACCCCAAGGTCCATTCACCTAAGGCTTCAGCTACAAAGAATTGAAGCTCAGCACGAGAGACATGCACAAGCCATGGCACTTCCAAAAGGACTAACCCATTTGCATCCTCTTTCCCACCATTGCCATAGTGGACAGTCAACTGGTGCCTCTTCCCACAAAGGCAAAATCCCTCATCAGCTGCAGGCAATGAGTGGGTGCAGTAATTTGGTGGGGAAGGGACCCATGTTTAATTCAAGGCTTCAACCTGGCCAGCCCCTATCACCTCTATTATCTTCCTCTTCACCTGAAAGATTCATTAATCAATCAGGCTAAAGCAAACTTGACAATTTGTCGCTGTGTGCGCTTGCGTGCACGCTCGCCCACCGACAGGCGCACACATAACACACGCACACAGCCACCACACACTTCACTAAACACATTTTGCTGCCAGTGCTCGACTCTGCTGCCCATCTGCTGCCGCCGGCTTTGACAGCTCTGTTAACCGCTTCATATTTAACAACTTTGCCAGCGTCTTGCATATATTTTAAAACAGGATGCGAGGACTGGATGGCTCCAGGGATCAGATGTGCTACAGAGCTGCACAAAGAATCATGGAGTTGTCAAGGTTGGAAGGGACCTTTCAGATCGACCTAACACTGGCAAAACCCATCACTAAACCACATCCATCAGCACCACGTCTGCCCACCTTTTAAATATCTCCAGGGATGGTGATTCAACCACTTCCCTGGGCAGCTTGTTCCAAAGCTCGATAACCCTTTTGGTGTAGAAATTTCTCCAAGTATCCAATCCAAACCTTCCCTGGCACAACTTGAGGCCATTTCCTCTTCTCCTATTGCCTGTTACTTTGGTTCAAATCCAGCTTCTGGCACTATGCATGAAGGACTTGGTCCTTGCAGAGGTGTGGAGCACCAGCTGCTGAAGTTAATACAAGCCATAGGTGCCCATGGCTTCTCTGGAAACCCAAGCTTCATGTAAATCTTGTCCTGCCTCCAGGTTCCACTGCTATTTTTGTTTGGTGGTTGAATACAACCTGGCCTGGGACAGATGCTCATAGCAAGGCAATAGTTTCTGGCATCTCTCTTGGTAGGCAAACATGACTGATGATAACTCGGTGAGACCTGAAAGTGGCAACAGCCCTTTGGGGGCTTGTTTTGGAGCCGCAATGCAGCTGTGGGCAGCTTGGGGAGAGCAGAGATGATGGTGACAGTTTGTGTCACTTCATTTTCCATGGCCTGAGGATCCTCAGAGACAAAACTTTACCATAAGATTTCACAAGAAACCAAGGACAAAAATAGCAGCACCCTTTCTGCACCTCTTGGGGTGATCAGCAGGGTCAGAGTTTTCATATCAAGTCCCTGCAAAGAGCCTCAGGTGCTCTTGAAAGAAACTAGAAAAGTTGTTTGAAAAGGGAAACAAAAAATGGCAGGAAGTTGAGGGGTGAGGGGCATCCTTGGAGACCACCTTGGGAGTTATTTCTGTGCTGGACCACTCTGGGAGAGGGAGCCAGTCACAAACTCAGAACAGCTGAAGGTAATAAAGGCCAGGGCCAGGTCTAAATCCAGGAGGAGCATGATGAAATTACAGACAGGACCCTTCAGCTCTTCAGTACTTTCTGGCTGCTGCAGAGGACGGGTTGTGATGAGAGCACACACAGCCACATTCTCTGGGGTTGTATAAGACCAGCCCGGGCAAAAAGTGAGTGGATATCCCACATCTCTAGTCTTTGCTAGATATATGTAATTGCCACTCGGTGGCAGTCTGAAAACACACACCACCACACAAAAAGCACCTTAACGCAGGTGGTGGTATTGCAGCACAACGCTTGCACACGTGTGCACACAGAAACAACTCAGAGTACAAACACCCGTCACACTGTTCCACCTACACCCTGTGCTTTGAATACTCTGTCCCCAGGTTCCTGTGAGCCAAACTCTGTTCTGGGACAAAGCAGGAGGAGATACACAAGGGTGTGAGGTGAGAAAAGGAGGGAGAAGTGGTGCAGAGGGAGGAGTCGTGGAATACCCACCATTCTCTGTGATGATCTGGGGCACCTCTTTGGCAGCTGGTGAGATGCATTGGATCTGACTGCCCACCACCAAGCCGTCCATCTCTGAAAGGTCCTCAAAGGTGCAATTGACTCCTGCTGACAACTCGGGGACGTTGTAGGTCTCCAAGACCAGCTGCAAGCAAAGAGGGAGGGAGGGAAGCAGAGATAGGGGGGAAAAAGAAAAAAAAAAAAAGACAAAATACTAAGCCGAACAACAGAGCTGGGTCAGCAGGAGAGAATTACACTGGAGAGGTTGGACAAAGAGCCTCTTGCTAGAGAGAGCATCCTCCTTCAACAGAAAGCAGCGATTCGGGAGAGGGATGTGTGTGTGGAGGGGGAAGGGGATGAGATGCTGATGCCGACACAAGTGGTTGGTGGCTACTCAGGGACAGCGGCGCCGCATCCCAGTGCTGGCTGGGTCAGTGGAGAGGAGGGAGTGCTCGCTATCTGTCATGCAAGTGTAAGGTTAGGCAGGGAGTCTTTTGGGGCCAGCTGTGAAGACTTGGGCTTTTGGTGGCCCCAAGGCACGCGGTTTTCTGAGGAAGGTGACTACTACTCACAAGAGGCACTCTGCAGACTACAGAGAAACTGTAGCGCTCCAGTCTAACTCTCTACGGCCTGCTCTCCTAGCATCAGCAGATGGGGGAGCACTCTGTCACCATGTTCCTGTGTAAGGAGAGTCTAGTTACAGCCTTCAGTCCACCACAAAGAAACCATGTCTCTTAGAGGCACAGCAAACCTCTCCTGCCCATCCCACCAAAGAAGTTGGCCCTGGGGACATGCTTCCTGGGGCTGCCATACATAAGAAAAAGCTGTGAAGGAGAAATTCGTAGAATCATAGAATAGATTGGGTTGGAAGAGACCTTAGAGATCATTGAGTTCCAACCTCCTGCCATGGGCAAGGACACCTCCCACTAGATCAGCTTGCTCCAAGCCCCATCCAGCCTGGTCTTGAACTCCTCCAGAGATGGAGCTTCCAGAGCCTCTCTGATCAACCTGTTCTGGTGTCTCACCACCTTCGCAGTAAGAATTTCTTCCTAATATCTAGTTTAAATCTCCCCTCTTTCTGTTTAAAACCATTCCCCTCATCCTATCACTCCACTCCCTGATCAAGAGTCCCTCCCCATCTTTCCTGTAGCCCCCTTTAGGTACTGGAAGACCATTATAAGGTCTCCCTGGAGTCTTCTTTTCTCCAGGCTGAACAATACCCCTCCATCCTATCACGATAGCAATATTGTCTATGTTTTTAGAGTTTATGACAGCCACTGGCATTGCTATGCCATCAACCATGGTCATGAAGGAAAGGAATCTCATGGCTCATTTCTACCATGTTTAGAAGACATTCATGCTGCTAACTTCCCAGACCAATTAAGGTCCTTCACCATTGCTTTCCATCATTGAGGGTCCTGCCCAACCCACTAGATCATGTCTTAACACAAAGAGGCATCTCAGGGTACTTCTAGCACCTACTGATGACCTATGAGATAGTATATATTCAGAGGTTTTGTGACCAAACTCTAAAGCCAGCCACTTTATGCAGGCACAAATGCAGATTCTCTCCACACTTGCCTCCTCTGTGAGCTAGCTGAGGCCCCATCTGAGGTGACAGTCACTAAAAAGAGACACAAATGCATGCTGATGTGTTGTTTCTACCAGCACAAAGAAGAGAGGAGGTCAGTCCAGGTGACAAAACAGAAGAGGATGTAATATAACATAACATAATGCATACTGCTCCCCAACACTGTGTTTTCCTCACTCAGTGAAGGCTTGGAGATGTTCAAATTAGGTGTCACTAGGAAGAAAGGCTGAGCAAGCTGGCCTCAGACCTGGCTGACGTAAAGATGTTTTGGGAGTATGTTCATTTTTGGGCAATGGGAATGGCAACAGGAAAAGGTGATTATTGTTTGGTCTAGGATGGGAAGTAAGAAAAAGGTTTGGTTATTTGGATGGATTTAGCAGTCAGGCTCATTAATGCACTGCTAGAAATGGAGCAGGGGAAACTACTCCAGTTAACAAGTATTTCTCTCTAAGCATGGGTGATGCAGAATGAAGATGTGCCATGCAGAAGATGACACCAAAGGACAGAGCAGTAGTGCTTGGCAACAGACATCACGAGCCCATGTACACTCTAACAGCCCACACGCCTGCTCTGGAGCTGCTCTTATGAGGGAAGAAAGGAGTCTTCACTCAGCAGGTATCTCTTCTCAGAGATCCCAAAGCAGCCCTGGACTGAAACAGACTGAGATATGATTTTCCAAGTTTCCGTTAGAGCCCAAAGTCTAAAAGATTGTCTGGCTGCACAGATACCTTCTCTGCCTCCGTGGATGAAAACTGAATATCATTGACCCTCTGCCTGAACCCAAGTGAGACTCAGGAAGGACACCACCAGCCATTTGTTCACTGATGTCCTGCTCCTGATTTGCCAAGAGACTATCTGTGGTGGCTGTGTATAAGGTGGGACACCAATCTGTCTGGGACTGGGCTGAGCCTCCCATTGAAATATTCATGCAGGTTATTGGGTAACAGTCAGATGACAGCAACTTCTGATCCCAGCAGCTCTGGGTTGACTTGCCCTGCCAGAGTAACCTAGAGGTAAAGGTCTTTTATTCTGTTATCAATTTCAATCGCCCTGAGCTAGCTAGTCCCCAAGGATTTATTCCAACATGAAAGAATTCAACAACTACTGAGAGAATAAGAAAAAGAAACCTTGAACTCCCAGAAGAACAAAGGACTCAAGATGTCTCAGATCAGTTTTATTTGAAGCCTAGGAAAGTAAAGTCACAGCAAAGTTAAGAGGCTGAAACAAAGCAGCAATGGTTGGACATGCAGGCTTTGAAAGGCTGATTTCATTAGCCCTGCAGAAACCCTAGCACTCCAAAACCTGTCACCTGGAAGAGATCTGGCAGCTGCACCTTGAGAAACACTATTTACACCTTTCAGGGTATTGGGGTAGTGAACAACTCATTTAGAGATGGTATTTTGGTGACTTATCAACTCAATTTCAGCCTGAACTAGTACGGTCAAAAAGGACAGAGCTCTAGTAGCCTGAACAAAATAGGTCTCTGCCTCTTTCTCAGAGGGTATTGGGATCTCACCACATAAGGTGGTGCTGTCATGAGTCAGGAGATAAAGCCCAAACTGGTTAGATGTCCAACAGAGATTTCTTGTCTCAAGTCCAGAAAATGATCAGGATCATCTACTGCTCTACCAGCATTCACCATGTGGCTTTCTTGGCTGGTGACTTGAGTAGCTCGAAGGCATAAAGGCTAAACTTTGTGCTGAGGAAGGTCACAAGAGAGCATGAACCTTGGTCACCTCAGGTTCTTCTGCACAGCAGCCTTCTTCTGATCTGTATACTCAGTGGTGGATCTCCAGCAGGGTAGAGTTCTCAATAGCTTAAGACATATTTCCACCCAAAGTGACAGAAATTTGGACCTTATTGAAATAAAATTTGGTATCCTTTACTTGTTCTTATCCTAGAAGGTCATTTCATTATTTCATGATACTGTCCCTTGCCTAAAGCCCATGCCCAGCCTTACGCAAAACCCTCTCCCGAGTAAGTAAGCAACTACACTGTGTGCACAGAGGAATTGCAGGGCACAAAATCCCTTGAGACCTGACCCCAGCTCCTCACAGCAAACAGGGAACCCTCTTTCACTCTTCTAGACAGGGCGTAACCAAAATGTCCTCCCAAAGGAAGTCTTTCTACCGGGAAAGTTGCTGGGGAAAGTAATGGACTCAGGAGAACCTCGTGCATGGAGCCGCCAGTCCTTCCTGCTTGTGCTGAACCCAGGTGGCACATACCTGGGTCTATCAAACTACATGGGTAGATTAAACCTGAGGGGGACAAGGATTAATGTTCCTCACCAATACGTTGTACTGGGAGACGGAGATGTTGTTGGGATGCACCGTAAGCCGAACACACTGCTTCATCTCTGAGGCGAATCTCCGCGGCTCGCTGGAGCGTTCGCATCGCTCCTTCCTTGTGCACCTGAGCAAATGGGAACAGAGGAGGACAGAGTTAACACAAAACCAGGCTGGGAGGGTGAGGACAAATCCAGGACATGGAAGGAGCAACAGTTTTGGGTGGAAAGTCAAGCTTTAGGACAGCACTTGCTGGAAAACCACACTCATGCCCTGGAGTGCTCTGACTCCGGTGTTAGTGGCCATGGGATTGCTCAGCAGACTGGACAGTTGCAAGGACACCATGGAAGGAGGGAGGTGTGTTGAGTGAACATCCCACCCCCTGGGTAGGATGCAGAGCTATAGAGATGCTCTATCCCTCTTATAGAGACACTCTATCTCTCTATCCACATCACCAGTACAGCATAACTTTTCCCTGGCAGTCTGGAAAACTGTCCTGTCCAAGGGCAATGGGACATCTTAGTGTAAGATGTCTTTTTAGAGTAACTGTGCATATTCCATGTTTTTTGGCTTTGCTCTAGTCCTTCTGGGCTGCAAGTAGATTTCTGGAGGGGCAGGCTACCAACCCATTGCCCAGAGGCTGCCAAGTAGTCCCAGGCAGGTTGAGGGATTTGGGAATCTGGTTTGAAAGTGCCTGACTGGAGGTGCCCAGAATTGAATTTCAAAACTTCTGGTGCTCCCAATTAGCAAGTGTTCAGTGAAATTGATGGGTGCATGGCACCTGGGCTTCCCAAGCACTAATTGTCATTGCTTGCAGAACTGTCCCTGTCTCTTGTCTGACCTGTCCTGCGTGAATACAAGCCAACAATGTGAACTGGCAGCAGCGAGCCCTGTTTAAATCCAGAGCTGCATAGGCTTAGCAGAAAATGCATCTGCATTTTACTCCACGTGCATTGCCAAGGCCATCGCTTCAAGAAAGGAAGATGTCTGCCTGGAAATCCACAGGGTTAATACAAAAGGACAGCTCCAACTGCATGCCAATTACCTTTTGCCATTAAGCTAATGTTATGGACTTGCACAGGGTGCCTTCAATGGATTTTGTTATTAGCAGTGCTATTACCCCCCATTAAAATCAGCTATAAAGACTAAGTGCGGATGTTAAATTATTCACCCACTCCCAGACTTCGGAGTCTTAGTTGCGAGAGGAGGTGGCTGCTCCAAGATCACCCCTCACTGTCCTTGCTCCCTGGAGCACAGATTGTGCCTGGATGTGTGGGGATTTGCAGCCAGGGATCTAAGGCAACACGTGCAAAACCCGTTCAAAACCTACCGAATATATGTCTGAATCTGAATATTTCAAAACTTGGAATCTGGCCCAAAACTTTAGGGCTTGGCTTCTCTCTAGTGGCTGGCACTAGGTAAAACGACCACCCCAGTTTCAAACTCAAATTGCCCCATCTTTCTGGCAGGGGAAAGTTTTGTATTTCCAGTCGCTGTAATCACACAGGGAAATCTCTGCCATTCTCAGCACGCTCTCGGTTTGCTTTGCAGATTTGAGAGAGCAAGAGCAGCATTGCAGCCCCCGCTCTCCGTTCCCCGGGAGCCTTCATCCCATTAAGTCCCCTTTAGCGCTGCCGCATGCTGGATCAGGAATTTTAAACATCTAATCTCCAGAGGGTTGGATGGAGAGACGATTAATACTACTCCCCATACTGTAAGTCCCCCATTGCGGAACGAAAGCCACCTCAAAACGCAGACCTGAGATTTTTGTAAGCTGTCCTGGTTTGAGGTAAAACGAACCAATTTTCTGTTTTACAGTTTTACTTTCTTAGCTGGGCCTCTTCAAACTAACTAAACTCTGAAATTAACAGCACGTTGTTCAGAACTGTTTCGTCTCACAGTGATAAGACCTGATTATCCCAAGGGATGGTGCAGAGAGGTCCTGGTTTATCCTTATTGCTAGAAGAACCAAGGGCAGATAATTTTTGTCATTTGCCTGTTGGAGGGTCAGAAACAGAAAAGCGTAAA
>VZRU01017017.1:50670-73695 GCA_013398155.1 Pedionomus torquatus | reverse complement strand
AAAAAAAAAAAAAAAAAAAAAAAAAATAACCTCGTACTGCCAATAACTCTTTCACTTTAATAAAATATCTGTGACTCTAACATGCTGGGTCTGTCAATATGCCGAGATCACTTTCCACTGCCATATAACCTAATTTAGTGCTATTCATGCTATAATTAGCTGGTGTGTAACTCCCACCCGGTGGCATCGCATTACACTTAAGACACCTAAAAGAGCATATTCCACTCCTGAACTTATTTGCATAAGATTATGGTGTAGACGTGGCACTTCTCTGTATGTCTTAATAACACCTGCTATTTCATTATCAGCTGCATCTTTAACAATTGCAAGAGTCCTGCTTCTGTCCAAACCATTAACACAAACACTGAGAAACTGGTCTTACCGTTGAACCATGAGGAATGATATTTCCTCCTCATCTCCCATTAAGAATAAATACTGCTAACGCTAACCCTCCGTTCACCATCCACTAACCAATTATTTTAATAATGTTAAATTAATACTTTGCGCTTCTGTAGCATCTCTCATCTGAGGATCTCAAAGGACTTTGCCTGGAGCTAATTAAACTTCACGACACCTCGGTGAGGCTGAAACACCACCACACAGAGACAAGGAAGCGAGGCATAGTCATATGCACGTCAGAGAGCAGAGCAAAGCCCAGTCTCCTGAGAATGAGATGAAGACCCCAGTTTGGGATGCAAGAGATCATGGTTAAATCCTAGGACTGCCATCTGGGACCTAAATCAACCTGTTGGGCCCCGTTCTGCAAACACTGGCTGCAGAGGGGTAAGGGGGAAGCACCTCTGCAAGAAGATCCTAGGGGCTCTTCTGCCTTGGCTAGGGCTTGGTCAAACTCAGACTCACTCCACTACCTCCATGGTTTGTCTTTAAATGTCCAAGGTTAGGAAGGTTAATCAGAAATCTTTGGAGAGGCTGAGCACACATCCAAGACCTTCATGCAACTGGGCAGACCAGGTACAAGAAGGGTCAAGTGGGGTTCTTCTCCACTTGCAAACTCTTTGTTTTCCCTGTGCACAGTGTGGAAAACAGACCATCCTACTGCAAGGTTTCCAGCCTAACAGAAGGCATGATTTCACAGAATGGACCTTTCAGACCATCTAGTTCAATCATCAATGCCTTTGCCTCTCAGGGATGGCACATCTCCACTATTCCATTGTAGAAAAAAACATTAAGTGATAAAACCCACACCCAATAAGCCCATAACCACTACCTTCATTTTCATCTTGCCTCTTTTGGACTTCTGTTGAGAGCATGCCCAGCATAGAGAGGGGTCTTGAACCTTGCTGCACTCTCACCATACAGTCCTGCAGACCTTCATTCCCATCCCATCTCATCAGTTCACCCTGAGGAGTCACTCTTGTACTTCTCTGGAACATTGCACCTCCCCTTCCTCCCACCTTGGGGTTGCATCTTTGCCATCCAAACCTCATGGGACTTGGACTAATGATGCCAAAGCTGCTGTGATCAAAGTATCTGCAGGGTATGGAGTTTCATTCAGGAGAATGAAGGTGACTGAAATAGGAAGATGTTTTCTGACCAAGCAGGGGTTAAGGATGGGGGAAAAAAATGGGGAAAATATCCTGTTTGCAGAGAGAAGGGAGCAGGGGAAATGTGATGCCAAGAAGTAAGTGTTAACTGAGTCCATCCCTCATGAGACGAGTGAGGTAGGACAAGTGACTCCAAGGGGAATATTTCTCTCCCCCTCCTATGCCATCTATCTCTCCATCCCACCACTGCTTGAAATGCCTGAGTTTTCTTTGGGAGACTCCTGATTTCTTACTAGAGGGAAATGAGAAGATGGTGTTAGTTTGCTCTTCCCTCTAAAGCAGAGTGCTCAGAGGTGGGCAGAGATGCAGATGATCCGATGCCAGAGCACCCTTGCAGCTCTCATTTCTTGCACCAGGATGGAGACACACACTGCACTGAGAGCTCTACAGCCCAAGATGTCCACTGTTCTCCCTGGATTTTCATTACTGTCAAACTACTTCACAGCCCCATGAGCTTTTCCTTTGGTCATACCTGCCAGCAAGGCAGCCCTTGGTATCACTTGTGATGCCAAATAAAATGCATTTAAAAGGCACAATGACCCAGTGACCTGGCCTTTTTAGTAGTAATTATTTTCCAAGACATGCAAAACCCTGATAAGATCATTCAGTGAGTTTCTCTTTATAATTTGGACTTGCAGGGTTGGAGATGTTCAGCTGCTCCACAGACCCATGCAGTGCCCTGGGGCCACAGGGCTTTGGGGAGAAATGGAAAGTTGTTCTGCTAATTCACACCATTAGCCATATCTGGTGGTCCCTGCTGGAGACCAAACTAACTGACACCCCAAGCAGACAAAATAGGCAGAGATAAATAGTCCTAGGAAGAGAAAGCCAAGGAGGAAGTTCCTGTAAACCTTTTTTCCCCTCTTTTCTTTTGTGGGTAGGTGGAAATGATGCAGTCACAATAATAGCATGAAGTCCTGACTGAGCCTTTCTTGTTTATATCCATAGCTGTTGAAAAAAGGAGAAGATTTTGATTCTCTGTTTTCTTCTTTTTATTTTTTTTCCCTTCATTTTCCCAGAAGCAGACTAAAGTCTCCAACTGTTCTATTTCACAGGAAAAAAAAAAAAGAAGAAGTCAGTTTTTCTGGCAATGGAAAAGCCCTTATCTGTAATTTTGTCAATTAAAACCAATTTTCAAGACAAAAGAGTGGTGATTGGATCTGAGCAGACATTTTTACTCAGAACAAGGGGGCTTTTTTTTTTTACAAATAGCAATTAGTACATTATATGTTTTCTTTATTCAGAAAAAAAAATAATCTTACCAATAAAAAAAATCCAAGAAATAAAATCCAAATAAATTAAACCCTTTAGGAGAAGTCTCACAATTCGATGTACAGCAACTTTTTTTAAACTGTTTTTGCATTGCAAGACTCATAATCTGGCCAGTGAGATGGGCTCGCAGGGAAGACGAGGGATGTGAAGCATCTCCATTTGATGCCAAAGGTTGGGGGGGAGCAGCATGACAGACAGCTCAATGGTTTGGGTCAGCTCAGCAAACCGAAATGATACCCTTCCACCACCTCCAAACAGGTAATTTACAGGCATCACTGTTTCAGAAAAGGTTTTGACATTTCAGCTTTCCCTTCTGATTCCAAACGGTGACATTTCCTGCAGGGGACAAATTCACTCACAATTTGATGAAATAATCACAGCCACCCTTTCCTTACACCTTCTCACCAGTGCTGGTAAACTCGAGGCGGCAGGTGGGAACCGGCGTACACCCCATTCACACCAGTAAAGACAAGCCACCGGGGCAGGATGGGACATTTTAATGGGATGCAGCCTCAGTGCTGGGATTTGCCTCCCCAATCTGTTCATTGCTCAACATTTTGTTGTGGTCTGAGGTCATTCACACCAAGGTCCTCAGCTTGCTCGAGCTGAAGTTGTTGCCCCATCCCATCCCATCCCATCCCATTCCTAACCCCTTCCCATTTCTGTGTTTTTGTGCTTGGACACAGTTGCCCATGCTTTTCTAAGGTCTCTTCAGCTCTTCCCCTTAAATTCACTCGTCTTTTGTTCCTCACTCCTTCTCAAGTTGTCTGTCTGTCTCCTTGACTCTTATCACAAGGGTTGCCATGTGTCTCCTAGTCTCCTCATGCCCAAGCAACAGGAAATAGGATATGGGGAAAGAGAACATGGGCCTGGATGGAGCTGAGATAGGGAGAAGGGGAGAGGGGAGGAAGGTGGGGACGAAGGGACCAGCAGCCAGGTTACACATCCCAAGACTCTCCATGAGGACAGCAATGTACATGACTGGTGTCAACATGCCCATGGTCCAAGCTACAGACACTCTCACCCCTTCCCATGCTTCATGATTTGACCTTTCCACCACCTCCAACCTTCTCTTTGCCCAGGTATGTTCAACAGACACATTGAAAGAGAAAGTTCAGGAAAATCCCCGTGGAGGAGAGGATGAAGGGAAACTTTCAGGGAAATCCTATTTAGGTCTTAGTTTGAAGACCTTGGGGAGCCCAGGTGGTCCCAGCTGTCCTGGAGCCAGATAAGACAAGAGACACAGATTTTCTATTTCTTCAGTCTTTTCATCCCCAAGGGGAAATCTGAGATTTCCCAGCCCAGCAAGAGTCCATGGTGAGGTAGGCTGCACTTGCAGTTGGCTTGCATGGGTCAAACTGAAGAGGTTTCCCCAGCTCAGCACAGACCAATAAACTGGGAATCTGAAATCTGGTGGGGGGTGCAGACATGGCCCAGTAGCAGCTCTCCTTGCCCCTATGAGGAAGAGGTGCTTCCTTCAAAATTAAATAACAGAAAGGACAGCTGTTCCTCAAAGTCTTCAGTCTTGTACCACACCAGCATCTGTGTTCTGGACAAAGCTGGGGCAGGCTACAGAGCCTGGGAGGTGACATGGAGACTTCTATCATTACTGCATCATTTGGGTTTTTCACTCTCATACACAAAACCAAGCAGCTTCTGGATAAGGGTCACTTGATGTCCTCCTACCTGTGTCTCCAGTGTGCCTTCCCAGCACAAATATTGCTCAGAGGAGGACTGCCCAAGCCTCTCCATCCCTGCTCTGCCCCAAGTACTTGCTCAGACACCAAGGTGACAACTATCTACTCGAAGACCAGCCAGGTGGGTCGGCGATGCCTTTTGCAAGGTGGACAGCAGAGGGAGCTCAGTGGAAGCCAAGTCCAAACCCTCCTAATGATACTTTCAACCAGGGCTGGGGATGGGAGTCAGGGAAAGGGACTGAAGAACCCAGAGAGACATTAATTTCCAGGAGGCTCTGGAGATTCAGACTATCTGGCTCTGGTGGTCTGAATCAGTCTCATTAGTCTGGTCCCTCTTTCAGCAGGAGATGTGCTATGACAGCTTCATTTTTTCTTGGGGAAAAGTTTTTGGTTTCCCAGTTGGAAAGAAGGATGAGACAGGAACAGAGCAATTAAAGGGATCTGGGGACGGAATAAGAGGTTTGTTTCAGCCACAGGCTGACCAACTTGTAGAGACAGCTTTGTGTCTCCTGTGACGGTTTTATCACAAGGGGGAGGTTGGTGGGGGGGAGGGAGAAGGAGGTGTTTGGGGAAGGATGGAGCAGCTGAAATTTGCCTTTCCCCCCTGCTGGAGCCAAAGCAATTTTCTGGCTGGAGTCAGGAAAAAGAAGAAGATTCAGTCCCACTTGCATGTAAAGTTTAAGGTCAGTTTTAGCAATGTTTTGACATTTCCAGGTTCCCTCGGGGTCCTAAGAATAGGAATGCCATAAATGTCGAGACGTAGACATAACTGACCTTAAACTTTATGTGGTGATGTGGCAAATAGCCATCCCTCCCTTCCTGCTCTTTCTGGCCCCCAGGTTGCCCTCCATTCCTGCCAGAGGATAGGTGAAATTCAGCTCTCCCCAGCACGAAGGGGTTAAATTTTATCCACTGCTTGGGATACTCCGTACAGTACAGAAAGGCAGGAGATGCTGCAGGAAAAAATGTACAAATCCAAGCTGAGATAATGCACAGGATCATTCCTAGAAAACCCGTCCTGGAGGTGAAAGGGGGGAAACTTTGTCAGTAAATTCAGATGCACCTGAGGAAGGAGTCAGACCCTTGTTTTCACCTTTGGTTCTAACCACAAACAGGCTCACCTCCCCGAAACATCTGCCCTTTGAGCATCAAAGATGGGCATATGGCCAAAGATGGGAAAAAGGCCAGTGAGGTAGCCCTGGGAAAGCCAAAGAAGTGGTGTTTTTTGAACTGGCAGTATTTTGGAACCCTGTGGATTCTCTCAAAGAGAGATGAAAGAGGTAACTCAAGACAACTGAAATTCACTTTTTAGAGCTTTGCATCCCCCCAGGGCAATTTTTCAGGGACCACGAGCCACCAAAAGACCACTAGCCAAAGCTAACTGCCATCTCTTTTCTTTTCAGTGCCACGGTGGGGACAGCCCTGGGGTGAAAGACCAGAAATCCCTCCCATCCTTGGACTGCAGTTTGGAGAGAGAAATGCCACCCTGCCACGGCTGCCTCTTCCTTGCATGCCTCCTGCCCCGCCACCCCCGACCCTGTCACATCGCCAAATAGAGTGAGGATGCTAATTGCTCTGCCTGCTAATCTATTCTAATGCATGGTAATAGAAGCCGAGTTTCTGCCCTGATAACTCTCCCGGCTTATGCTGCAGAACGGCAATCCCACCGCCCGCCCGTTATCTCTGTCCCCAGGTGGGCTCCTCCCTCTATCGCGGCAATTGAATAAGCCCACCCCTGGAGGCCCGCGGGGCGTGGGTGCAAGGGATTTACTCCTCCATCTCCCACCCTACAAAGCCAGGAGATCCATAAACAGCATCCCTTCCCCCTGCTTTGGGGGATTTCGTGCCCCTTCTCCTTCCCCTCGTCCCCCTCCCCAAGTTTTGAGAGCTGCAGATTGCCTTGTCCCTGATAATCTTGCCAGCGTGGAGGCCTGGATTGGGCCACCACGGGGTAATTTTTATGTATAAGATCTCCTCCCCTGCCTGTTCAGAGGTGGCCCAAGGACCACACCAGCTCAACGCACTGCTGGGGTGCAGCCACGGACAAATCATTTGTGTGTACACCTGTGTGTGCCTCTGTAGGCAGATGCCTGATGAGCATTTTGATGGCTCATTCAAGCCTGAGATGAACGGGAGCATTTCACATGCAAATCCCTAGAAACTTGGAGCCTTTGTGTGCTGAAGAATTGGAAATTGTTTGCTGGCACAAGGGGAGGAGAGTGTAGAAAGGCGGGAGGGGGTCTGTGGAAGGTGATGTGGAAATATACCCCTCAGCCGGTCCTGCTCAGTGTGACAGAAAGGCTCTGCTCTTCCCATGACAGCCATCGTGTTCAGAGAGAGCTCAAATAAACCCAACAAGATCTGCAGCATCAGTCAACCCCCAGAACTGAACAATTTGGGGGCGAGAACTTGGCTCCGGGTGGGTCCCAGCCTCAGGCTGCAAGTCATGGTGGCATTTCAGCCTGCACAACCCTACTTTCATAGAATCACAGAATCATAGAATCGTTAGAGTTGGAAGGGACCTTGACGATCATCAAATTCCAAACCCCCTGCCATGGGCAGGGACACCTCCCTCCAGACCAGGTTGCTCAAATACCCATCCAGCCTGGCCTTGAACACTTCCAGGGATGGGGCAGCCACAGCTTCTCTGGGCAACCTGTACCAGTGCCTCACCACCTTCACAGCAAAGAAGTTTTCCCTAATATCCAATCTATATCTCCTCTCTTCCAGTTTAAAACCATTACCCCTTGTCCTATCACTAAACTTTCTGACAAAGAGTCCCTCTCCAGCTCTCCTGTAGCACCCTTCAGATACTGGAAGGCTGCTATAAGGTCTCCCCAGAGCCTTCTCTTTTCCAGGCTGAACAGCCCCAGCTCTCTCAGCCTGTCCTCATAGGAGAGGTGCTCCATCCCTCTAATCATCTTCGTGGCCCTCTGCTGGACTCGTTCCAACTTTCATTGACTTGAGATTCCAGTGAGACTTGTGGCATGAAGCTAGGCTGCCCTGATGAACAGTGGCATTTGACAGTTCCCATATGACACTGCCAACTCACTGGAAGCAGTGACTAACAGCAATTGTGCTGGAAATGCACAGGGCCCTGGAAGAAACCTATCCGCCACTGTAGAATCAGTCTGAGAAAAAGCCAACAGGTATGTTTGACACCTGGGAGGATGGGTGACACCTGCCTTTGTCCACTGACCCTTTCCAACCTCCTACAAGGGTCAAAAGCACAAGGAAACGATATCTCAGAAGCTTCAGCATCTCTGCTATGCTGTCCCTTAAATCACAGCCTTCTGACTCCTTTTGCCACTGAGCTAACCAGGCACAACACAAAGCCTGGAAGCTAAAGGCAGGAGCAGAATCTCAAAGCACAAAAAAGCACAAGCAGCAGGGACAACTCGTGCATGTGAACTGCAGTCAGTCCCGAGCACTGAGGTGGTTCATAAGAAAGAAAACACAGGGATCTGCTTTGGAACCATCTTTTGCCATCTGTCCATAAGAGATCGGGCTTCAAACAAAGACGAAAAAGCCCCTGAAGATTCAGCTGAAGGCTACCTGAGTAATACAAGCATCTGTCTCTGAGGAGGCAGTAAAATAACTTTCCCAGCCCTGAATTCACTTACAGTCATTTTAAAGAAAATTAAAAAAGAAGAAAGTGAGAGAAAGGGAACAAGGTTGCTAGATAAGGCAAGTAATTAATGAACAAAATTACTTTTCCCAGAGAGCATCCTATCATGGTGCTTCCTATTCATGCTAATAATATTTGTGAGTGTCTTCCCCAGAACCTGGGTAGATAACACCTATGCTCTTTTGCATTACTGTATGCTCTTCTCTGCAAGGGCTGGTGCAAATAATTTGTTCAAAGGGGACGAAGCTCGCTCTTCATGGCCTGATTCAGATACCTGGGACCACCATCCCTGAATTCTTCATGGGAGCTTCTCGCAAGTAACGCCAGAGAAATGAGCTTGGTCTTTTCCTTATCACTTTGGCCCACGTGCCAAGCACCTGGTGGTGAAGAGGACATGAGGTGCCCATGCCTCCAAAAAGGTAACATTTGGAGTGCGTTGTTCAGAGATCAGAGTTAATCCAAATCCGCGGTCCTGAGATTTCCTCAGGAATCGCAGCCAAGACTGCAGTGAGACTCAGGAGCTCTAAAAGATGACTGGGAGGCTTTGGTGCCACTTCAGCCTCACCTCTTAAAGGACAAAGAGGAGGAAAAACTGCAAACGAGGAACACAGCACCTGTCTTCAGGGAGATTTGCAGGGAGGTTTGGGAAGCCATATGAAGGACACTGTAAGGGGTTCCCCCTTCTACAGAATCACTGCCAGACTCAGCCAGCATGTAATTTAATTGCTCTTTTGCTGTTAGCATCCGCTGTTCTGACGTGAGGGGGCATAGCAAGAAGAGAGGAAACGTTGCCACAGGATAGACCGATTGACCTTGAATGATGTTTATTGAAACCCTCCCTTCTAGAAACCCCTTGCCAAAAACCAGCTTCACACAAGGTACAGGGCATAGGGGATCCCTCAGAGTTTCTCAAACCAGGCTGTCCCTCCCCACTGCTCCCTTTGACTTTCATCAGTATCTCCTTCTTCACATCGTTCTTCAGCTTCTTCCCTTCCCTCCTCCTCCATCCATCTGCCAATATCCCCCGGCAGCAGAGCCAACAGACAATGACATGTGCTGTAGCTCCGGTGTTTGCTGCTGGCAGAGACAATTCTTCCCTCCAGGCTCAAACTTTCCCCATGTTTTGCAGCAGTACAATTAGAAGCCTGAAGAAAACCACAGGATAGTACAGAAAGAATTACATCAAGCCCCAACTACCATGAAGACCTCAAAAGGAAGGTCTCCAGCTGCTCTGTGGCTCTCGTTGGAGAGGAGAAGTACTCTACAAAGACAGTTAAGCCTCACTGGGGAAAAAATAAGCTGAGGAACCTCTTAGCCCAGGCTTGGCTTTTTCCATGTGATGTGAAATCACTGTGATGGATTTGCTGCTTGAAGAAGACAGGCACGTAAGCAGTTTCATCAACCCGACTCAGACCTGCAGAAGAGAAGGTTCCAGGGAAACCTTATAGCAGCTTTCCAATACCTAAAGGGGACAGGAGACATGGGGAGGGACTCTTTATTAAGGAGTGGAGCCATAGAATGAGAGGGAACAGTTTTAAACTGAAAGGGGGGAGAAGGAGATGAGATATTAGGAAGAAATTCTTTCCTGTGAGGGTGGTAAGATACTGGAACAGGTTGCCCAGAGAAGCTGTGGCTGCCCCATCCCTGGAGGGGTTCAAGGCCAGGCTGGATGGGGCTTGGAGCAACCTGGTGTGGTGGGAGGTGTCCCTGCCCATGGCAGGGGGGTTGGAACTGGGTGATTTTTAAGGTTCCTTCCAACCCAAACCATTCTATGATTACATGGTTTTATGGTTATATGATTCTGTGATTCAGATCATGTCTGAAGCTCCCGATTGATCTCTAGGGCATTTGTCCCTTCAGAACAAGGGAAAGCATGGGCTGAGCTGGCTGCAGAGTCTTCAATAGGCAAACTGTCTCATACATCATAACTAAATATTATAATGTGATTAAGTGGTAGTTTCAGTCCCTCACATGACTGAGGGGTTTTGTCCAGAGCTAGAGCTAGAGCTTCCCAACTCAATCATTTCTCCAGTATTTCACCCCAACTCTGACACGAATAAGACTAAAAACCCTACCCAAAGTATGCCTCATCCTGACTGTTACAGTTCAGCTCCTTCCTAGAGCACTAGGAAAAGGAATCTGGGGAGGCAGAGGAATGATTTCAGTATTAGTCTCACTGCCCTTCTCTGCCCAAGCCCACTCCAGCCAAAAAGTCAGAGAACAAGCTGAGTTCTTCCACTCTTAAGCTTTCTTCTCCCTGCTGCATCAGGCAGCCTCAGCTCCCTCTTCAGAGGTTGTCTAACCAGCAAGAATAGCAACCTGGCCATTGGAGAGATGTTTGGAGTTGAGCAAGGATTCACCCAGAACCAACTCATAAGAAACAGAAGGATCAGGACTTCAGACAACCCTAGAAATGATCCCTAACTCATCGCTTTGCTTCTTTAACCATTCAGCCAAGAGGAGGTCTTCAGGCATTACTCCCCTAAAACGCATGAGGAGCTCCTCCTCCAGCCTGACATACCCCACTGAGCTTGTCCCTCACACAGAGAGGCAAAGGAAAGCACCCCCTGACCTGCAGCTTCGCTGGGGAACTCAGCTAACGATCCAGCTGCAAGGAAAAGGCTGTCTGCTTGTGATGTATGAATTTCCCCTCATCTGTGCATGGCTGGAAGGGATGGGTTAAGCACTGAAAAATCACCATGGTGCCATGAATGACCTCCAGCAGGCTGGGTTGTCAGACTCATGGCAATAGAGCCATTTGCCATACATTCCAGGTGTTTTTCTCTCACACAGCTTTTCCTACTTTCCTTCCCTTTGAAAACACGTAGTTTCTGGAGAAAACTCACGCTGTGTTTGTCCCTGGGAAATTCTGAGGTTACCAGCTGTGCAGGATGGCCACGTTGGACTGGTGGATGTGATGGAAGTCACAATAAGAAGGTATTGTTTCTTCTAGCTGGGACAGTGGATAGCAATGCTCTGACACAAGCTGTGAATTTCCACGTGACAGTGTGGATCCACTGTGGGAAGGTGATGGGAAAGGGCTGGGGAAGCTGAAAGAAGTAGGAATTCAAGTGCAGTTTCATGGTGTTGGCTTTCATGCATGATCCACCCATATGAGAAACATCTTCTCCTGGCATAATGCATGATGTACAAGAGACCAACTATAGCTGCAAAGAGCAAGACAGTCCTGTTAAACTTGAGTCATAGAATCATAGAACCAAAAAATCATAGAATGGTTTGGGTTGGAAGGGACCTTAAAGATCATTGAGTTCCAACACCCCTGCCATGGGCAGGGACACCTCCCACTACACCAGGCTGCACAAAGCCCCATCCAACCTGATCTTGAACACCTGCAAGGATGGAACAGCCACAGCTTTTCTGGGCAACCTGTTCCAGTGTCTCACCACCCTCACAGGAAAAAAAATTCTTCCTAATTTTTAATCTAAATCTCCCTTCTTTCACTTTAAAACCACCACCCCTCATCCTATGGCTCCACTTCTTGATCTGGGGTCCTTCCCTGTCTCTCCTGTGGACCCCCTTTAGGTACTGGAAGGCTGCTAGAAGGTCTCCCCAGAATCTTCTCTTCTCCAAGCTGAACACTTCCAGCTCTCTCAGCCTAGCAAGGAAATCCTTCAGGACTTGCAGTCCTTCATGATGTCCAATCTAGAGTCCTGCATTCAAACCATCCATCTTACAGGTTAGCAACACAGCTCAGGTTTTTATTTGCATCTGGAAGGATGACTACAGTCTGGCACCAGGCACTGAGGGGAAGACCAGGCAGCAGAAACAGAGCCCCTGGTGGGTTTTTGCTTTCTGGTATGTTGTAAAGCAGGGAGAGGCCTCTTTGAGACATCCTGGTTGGATCTAGAGCCAGGCTGATGTTCTGCATATAGAGAGATGTTGGCATAAAAGGGTCTCAATTACATGCTTACTTTGTGAAGGTGAAGGGCAGACACGGCAACAGGCTGAAGTGTTTTAAGCCTCAATTAAATCATCCTGCTCCAACTCGCACAACATGCTGGGGAAAAGAAGAAGCTGGGACATCACACGGGACAGGCTGTAGCAGTCTCTTCCTCACTCATCCCTGACTCACTGCTGTCAGCAAAAACCTTCATCACTCGGTTACAGTGTGGCTCTTGTATTGCTGAGCTCAGGATGCCTCTGCTCCTGATGGTGCATCACAGGAGGCTTGGACCAGTGTTTATCTCAGGCTGCAGATGTGTCCTCGGCAGCGTGGGTAGGTTGGCGGAGTCAGGAGACAAAGGCACTCGGTGGAGGCTCTGACCCACCCCTTTCACTGCCGTAGCCATCCCTGCACCCCAGGGTGTTAAGCATCATTTGAATCCGGTGCAGAGCATGAGGTGAAGGTGTTATTATTCAAGCCACTGGTTCCAATGAGATTATCCAGTCTAATGGAGCAGCTTGCATGGACCTCCTCTAAGCCTGTATTTTCACTGTCAGAGAATCCCCAGTCAAGTGGAAAATTAGAAGGAGAAGGGAAGAGGGGGTTGTGGAAGGGAGAAGGGAGGGGATGATTAAGTTCTCTAGAAATTAATTCATAACTAGAGAAATGGAAATAATAACTCCCCAAGCCGATGGACAATCCCCAGCAAACACATTTCAATTTGGAAGCCAGCTTTGCTGCCCTTGCATCGTTTGCTTTCTGGCTCACGGTGCTCCATTGATTTAATTTTCCACCCAAGGTGTTGACTTTGTCCTCAGATTGTGGCTCCTGCTTTCTCCCTGTCAAGGTTTGAGCAGTTCAGAGCTCACCTCGATACCCCTGGCCACCCAACCCACAGCATCCCAGTGGGGAGCACTGGCTGGAAGCGAGAGTAGAGCTGGAGTAATGGGGTAACGGGGAAGAGACAGAAGGAAAGGGAGGGGGCAGGGAGGGGGCAGGGGGAAGGAAAAAAAGGAAGGATCTCACTTTTTAGCCCTTTTTAGTTTTGGGGTTTTTTAGTCCCCAGGAAGTGATACCAGCACTCAGCAGGTTTAGAAGCTTTGGAGCAAAGCACACGTTGCTTGATGGAACTCACAGCCAGCATCAGCTTCTTACACCCTGACTCCAAAATGTTCATCTCTCGAAGTCTATCTTTCATATCCTGTGATCTCACACACTGTCCAAAGGCAGGACAGAACTTTGTCAAAGCCTCTAGTGTGTCACAGATGAAACAGGCAGTTTGTTTGGTGAAACAGCTTCTAAACACAGTAGGGTATTCAGTTCAGAGACATCAGAGCTCACCTCTGGGACATCATTTAATAGCGGTGCCACATACAGCAGCTTTGTCTACAATTGTGTGACATATCACACTATAGGCTTGTAAAACATAGAATCAGAACGGTTAGAGTTAGAAATGACCTTAAAGATCATTTTGTTTGAACTCTCCTGCCATGGGCAGGGACACCTCCAACCAGACCAGGTTGTTCAAAGCCCCATCTATCCTGGCCTTGAACACCTCCATAGCTTCTCTAGGGAACCTGTTCCAGGGTTGCACCCTCAGTAAAGATTTTCTTCCTAATATCCAATCTAAATCTCCCCTCTTTCTGTTTAAAACCATTACCCCTCATCCTATCACTATGCTCCCTGATCAAGAGTCCTTTCCCAGCTTTCCTGGAGCCCCTTTAGGGATTGGAAGAGGCTCTAAGTTCTCCCTGGAGCCTTCTCTTCTTCAGCCTGAACAACCCCAACTCTCTCAGCCTGTCCTCACATGAGAGGTTCTTCATCCCTCTGATCATCTTCATGGCCTCCTCTGGTCACACTCTAACATGTCCATGTCTCTCCTGTGCTAAGGCACCAGAGCTGAACATACTAATCCAGGTGGGGTCTCACTGGAGCAGAGAAGAGGAGCAGAGTCCCCTCTCTCACCTTGCTGGCCACACTGCTGGGGATGCAGCCCAAGATGCAAGTGGCTTTCTGGGCTGCCATCACACATTGCCGGCTCATGTTGAGCTTCTTGTCCACCATAAACATTGCCCTTTGGCTTGACTCTTGACAAATAATGCCCTCTCCTGTCATGCCTGTTGCCCAACATGGACCTGGGAAATGGCAAAACAGCAATGCACAACTTTTGGCTCTGAGATGCCAGGACCGTGGGTTGAACTGAACACTGGTTTAATGGACAAAAAGGTTGGGATACGCAGGCTGAATTGCAGCAGGGGACAGCGGATCTCCTGCAGTGAGGGGCTCCTGAGCACAGAGCTCTGCTCAGCTGCTTGACAAGGTTCGCAGACACATGCGGGAACAGCCGCCCCGAAATGGCCTCGAAATGGGGCTGGAGAGAGTTAACAATTGTTTACCTGATTCCCCAGTGCGGTTCGGTAAAATGTTACTGCTTCCCAGAGGCACGAAATATAATTTTGCCTTAAAGGTTAATAGTATTCTACTCACTGAGGAGAGAAGCGAGCGCTTGAAAAGCTCTTTCATTAGGATCCCAGCCTGCCGCACCTCAGATGGTACCCAGGGCTCCAACCACCAAAGGGAGCTGGCCTCTCCCAGCCACAGCCTGCCCTCCCTCTCCTCCCTCCTGCACAGCCAGCATCAGCAGCTCTGGTTGCAAGAAAGATTCTCTGCCCAGGGATTCAGAAGTTTCTAGCATGGAATTTAAATGAAAGGCACTACTCACGACCTTGGGCAAGAGCCAGTCCCCCACTCAAGAAATGCCAGTGATATTTCCCTGTGTGTAGGGGGTGGTGGTGCTGGTGGATTTATTATCCTCACTAACAATAATTGCAGCAAAAACAGAGGAGAAAAAATGCCTGGTCCTTGTGTGAGGGAGAAAGCTGAGAGTCCTCAGCAACCAGAGGCTGTCTGGGAAGAACTGCCCTGAGCTGGTGACTGGGAAGATGCTTCAATGAGGCAGCTGTGACCTTTATGTGCTTTAAGCCTCTCCCAGAAGAAGAGGATGTTGGAAAACAAGGCTGCCTCTAGTTTATATGCAAATATGCCAGGTGCTGTGATCCACTCGCTTTCTCCAACCACGGTGGCTTTAGCTGGGCTTTAGACTGCCTGATCAGAGAGTGTCTGAGCAGACAGAGGCTCTCTAGGTCCTCCTGGAGTGTGAGTGGCATCTCAGCATGCCTTGCTATTATCTGTGAAGACTGTTTAAGGATGGGTTGTTGCGGTTCCTGGTTAAATCAGACCATGTGCATAGGGTTGCTCACATTCAGTCCTCTCAACTTGCCTCTGCATGTGAACCAGGATCGACGCTCGGATGCTGAAGGATGACAGGCTCTTGGTCTCTCTTCAGACTTCCTTCCACAAACAGACTAGCTGACTAGGTCAGCTGTGGGGACATCAGGCTGACCTGAGTGGATTCGATATCGTGTTTAATTGCCAATGTGTGAGTCTGCAACACACACAAGTCTCAGAGGTCTTCTGCTTCGATCTTGCTCTTGGTCTCTGCTGCACTTCACCTCCCAAAGCCCTGGCCTGGCCCATCAGTCATGAAATGGGTTGACAGCTGCCCTTTGCCCAATTGCTAGCAATGGCCACAAATGCAGAATAGTCACTGAGACAAATATAAAATGTAAAGTACAAGGCTCTTCTCCAACCTCTGCATCTCCCAGACTGAGGCGGGATACAAAGCCAGCACGGTGTCTCCTGAACCTCCCAGCAGATCCATCACCTCCCCCAGCGGCTCAGAAGAGGATAGGAGCCACAAAAGGCAGCAGAAAGCTAATCTGTTTGCTATATAAAACAGCCAATAATATGCAGGACATTTCCTATTAACCACCACACATTCAGACAATTACTCTGATTGATTCCAATCAGGTTTTACACCGCGCTTTATCCATCAGCACAAAGCTTCACTGCCTGTTAATATCATGGGGCAAACCATTCTTAATGGAGGCTGCCAAACCGAATAGCGTCAGCATTAGCAGTCACAAGAATTGATGAAGGAAACGGGGCGTTAGGACGGCTGGGGGTTTTGCAATCTCAGTATGGAAAGCGCGATAAAAAATCTCTTAGAGCATCCACATAGCAGGGAGCTCACCAATAACTCTCCCCGTGTTCCGAATAAATTTATCATCTGATGGAAAGGACTGAAAAGATACCTTGAGATATATGTCTTCTGTAACTAGTACTATTGCGCAGGCATGATGATGATGGACGGATGGGTGGATAGACAGACAGACAGACAGAAAGAAAGACAGGTGATCTGGTTCACTCTCTGCCTGCTTTTTATCTCACACTGGGAACTTTTCCCCTCTCTCAACACGAGTGGAAAGGCTATCCCCTTTGTGATTGCTCTATTGTGTTTGCAGCGGGCACAACGATCAATGAAAGATGCTGTTGAAGCACTTTATCATAGAATCATAGAATGGTTAGAGTTGGAAGGGACCTTAAAGATCATCCAGTTCCAACCCCCCTGCCATGGGCAGGGACCCCTCCCACCACACCAGGTTGCTCCAAGCCACATTCAGCCTGGCCTTGAACCCCTCCAGGGATGGGGCAGCCACAGCTTCTCGGGGCAACCTGTTCCAGTGCCTCACCACCCTCACAGCAAAGAATTTCTTCCTAATAGCTACTCTAAATCTCCCCTCTAATCACTTTAGGGAAGTAATTGTTCCCCTGTACTGGGCACCGATATGGCCCCACCTTGATTGTTGTGTCTAGTTTTGGGTCTCTCACATCTGGAGAGACATTGAGGTGATGAAGCTGGTCCAGAGAAGGGCAATGGAGCTGGTGAGGGGTCTGGAACACAAGTCTTATGATGAGCCACTGAGGGAGCTGGGGTTGTTCAGCCTGGAGAAAAGGAGGCTGAGGAGATACCTTCCTAATTCCTAGAACTCCCTTAAAGGAGGGTGCAGCCAGAGGGGGTCAGTCTCTTCTCCCAGGTAACAAATGATAGGACAGTGGGAAATAGCCTCAAGTTGCAGCAGAGGAGGTTTAGCATGAATATTAGGAAAAATTCCTTCACCTAAAGGGTTGTCAAGCACTTGAACAGGCTGTCCAGGGAAGTGGTCAAGCCACCACCCTGGAGGTATTTAAAAGTCCTGTAGATGTGGTGCTGAGGGACATGGTAACTTGTGTGGTAACTATAGTGGTAACTGTAGCGGTAACTTGGCAGTGTTAGGTTGATGGCTGGGCTTGATCCGAAAGGTATTTTCCAACCTAAATGAACGTATAATTCTATGAATGTAAGAAACACAGAGGTGTTCATGAAATTTAGAGATATTAGCCAATTAATACCTTCTCCAGAAAGGGAGGAAAATTATTTTTCCACCTCTTCCCTTCCCTGATGCAAAAAAAAATCACTGTGCAACAGAGAATAAGGATGCACAAGTAGGATGCTGTGAGCTAGAAGCAGCAAGGACAACTGAACTAAGAACAGCCATAGAGAAGCTACAATCCCCTGATACACCACAGATGAGTGAAGGAAGGAGATATCAGTGTGGAGAAGCAATCATCCATTAAGCTACTGTTTGCATCGAAGCATATAGAAGCACAGCACTTGAATATAGTTAGAGTGTGAGATGTGTATATACACATACAATGTACACACAGATACCTATCTAGCTATGTAGAGAGAAGAAAATAAACCCTCAACCCTCAGCACTGAAAAAAGCTCTCCCTGAATAGGGTGAGAAAGGAAAGTCATCATGGGGGATGCTACACAGTGAGGGCAACTGGTTGGGAAAGTTGGGGTTGTTCAGCCTGGAGAAGAGAAGACTCCAGGGAGACTTTATAGTGGCCTTTCAGTACCTAAAGAGGGCCTACAGGAGAGGTGGGGAGGGACTCTTGATCAGGGATTCTACAGATAGGACGGGGGAATGGTTTTCAACTGAAAGATGGAAGATTTAGATGAGATCTCAGGAAGAAATTCTTTGCTGTGAGGGTGGTGAGACCCTGGCCCAGGTTGCCCAGAGAAGCTGTGGCTGCCTCATCCCCGTTTAAGACCAGACTGGATGGGGCTTTGAGGAACTGGGTCTGGTGGGAGTTGTTGGATCTAGATGATCTTTAAGGTCCCTTCCAACTCTAACCATTCTATGATTCTCTGGTCAACCAGTTCCAACAACCACTGTTGAAAACACTAGAGTTCTCCCACCCCCAGCAAACACAGGCACTATCTTTCCCCATGACACCAGTGAATCAGTGACACACTAGCTCCACCCCAAAAGTTTTGGCTATAAGAGTCATTTCCACCTCCATGGGCACCTCTTACCCATTCCACCCAGAAAATCTATAATTGGCACGTGTCCCAGATCACTCCCTCCACTCTGTGTAGGCCTTTCAAGCATCTTCTATAGGCTGTTTTCCAGTTCTCTCTTACATGACTTATTGATGTGTTTCTGCCTCCTCTGTTAGGAAGCGTATTCCACAAGGAAATGAATCTCCATGTCAGGATTTCCTTGATGGCCATCCCAGGTGACAGGTTATTGCCAGTACACTTCCAATGAGCCACACTGAGAAACCCTGTCCCACACAGATGCTCCCACCACGGACCTGTTAATTGTTTTATCTGCAATATATGGATTTAGCTACTTTGGCTGTAACGATGACATGCTCCTGCTATCAAGTAGGACTTCATTCAGACTCGTGGGCAAATGGCTTGTAACTGGGGAATTGTTCTTGCTCATCCCATGGCTGAATGGGTTCCAGTATGGCTTAAAATCTCAGTTGCGCCATATCTGCTTATATTTTGAGTTCACTGGAACTACAAACTATCAACACTACCGTAACCTAGATCTTGACCTACAGTGGATGATCATTTCCCTTTAGAAACTGTCATCCCCAACACCAAACTTCTGATTAATTAAATTAAAAAAGCAAGTTTTCTGCATCTTGTTTCCTTTCTAAGTAGGAAAAAAACCCAAACCCAACAGACTTTCTAAGTGCTATCACTAGCACGCCTGCAAAATACCTTTGACCAAAGCCCTGAGTTATTTTATCAGATGTCGAAGAGAAAGAATGGAAAACAGCCCAGAGCACTGATCGGAAAACCTGGCTCAGCTTATTAATTTGAACACCTGGCATTGGCTGTCTTGTGCAGCAAGGTCCATAATATGGATTCCAAATAATTAGAGGAAGGTCATGGGCAGGTACAGACCTTCTGCCTTCACTGAAGCAGCCAGTTCAGGCATACCAGGTGGGGGATGCTGACCTCAGATAGATGCAGAGGCCTCGTTTCTAGTCAATGATTCAATATCTAATTAAAGGATGCTCAACACCCATGTAGTGATTTGTTGGCATTGCTCTAAAGAAGCATCAATTGGACCAGTGCTTTGTGAGAGAGCAAATCCCTACTCCCACCCAGCAATATACCATTCTCTGGTCTGCAAACAGCCCCTGAAATACAACTCTTTCTCCTGTGTTTCTATAACTACTTTGAACCATTCCTTTTGATCTCGTGGATACACTGCTATTTCAAGGGAAGAATTAGGAATTTCTGTCCATGACCTTGCAAAGGAGAAAAGGATGAACTTGGAAGATGAGCCAGACACAGGGAGCCCTAGTTCCCTCCTCAGACACAAGACACAGGAGCTTTCCTTGTGACATGGAATGAAAGTCTTTGCTACCAGTTACAGGCACTGTAGGGTGCTGGGTGACATGGGCAGTCAGTGCCAATTTCTATCCTGTTACCAGGTTATTTGAGTCTTTTTTTCTTTCCAGCTTTCCTTCATCCCTTTGGACAAAGCTCAATCTCAGTTTGTGTTTACTTTATAGATTTCTGTCCTTAACTTTCACACTCCAATCATTAGCAATTATCACATGCAAAGAAAGGGGATCCTCAGTATGAAGAAGTCGATGTCTGGAGGTAGCTGTGAAAGAGGAGCCAGCAGAAGCAGCAGCAAGTCACAAGAAACTTATCTTATTAAAATAACTCTTCTGATATTCCCAGTCTGACCAAAACAGATGCCTGTCAACTCAGCCAGTCTATCTGTCCCAAAATTCACAATGGGCACAGCTCTCACATGACATCGATATTCAGGTATTTCTCAAATCTAGGAGGAAATAAGTCTCAGATCCAGAAGGATCCATTCAGTAATTCCCTGTGGACTGCATGTTGCTCGGGGATTTCTCCACCTTCTTATCTCTCATGACCTTGTCACAATGACTGGCAGGTTGGATTTGAGACCAGCTTGTGGCTGTGACATTGACACACCTCACAGTGGAATCATTTAGATGACCAGATAAAGTTGTCATTCAAAATCCATCCTTAAAGCATCACCCATCACACATCCAGAGGAAATCGATAAATCCAGTCCCTGTCCTACCCACATGCCTGGAAGAAGTAAAACTTCTGAGTCACTATGTTTCCAAATGGAGAACCTGAGACCTGCTGGAGAAACATCATTTGCCCATCATGCCTCAGTGGCAGTGTTTTCAAGGAAAACCAGAATCCTGATGCCTGGACCACAGAGAAAAGACCATTTTGTAACAGACTCACCATGACAACCCTGATACAAACTTCATCAGCTGTAATCAAAGGCAAGAAAACAAAGGGAGTGAGACAGCAAAAATGACTGACTCAAGAGGAGCTGAGCACACATTTTAATGGGTATTTGGACTCCCCACTGTGGCTGCTGAAAGGCTTCTGCAATGATCTTGGCTTCCCCTTCATGCAGTTACTGAGCTAATCAGACACAATTCAGCCTGGCTCTGGACTCCTGTCCAACAAAAGCCGCAGCTGGTGAGAGGAAGATGGAGTTTCTGAGCAGGACCACAGGGTGGCTGAATGGAAGAGAAGCCCCTGCTCCAGGCAGCATGAGGCAGCTGCCAAATATCGTCTTGCTCCAACAACGTGCTGGAGCCAAAGTCAACTCCAAGGCACTCTGGGCAGCGTCAAGAGCAACCCAGTAACTACACAGAACTGTAGAATAGTCAGAGTAGGAAGGGACCTTAAAGATCATCCAGTTCCAACCCCCCTGCCATGGGCAGGGACACTTCCCACCACACCAGGTTGTTCCAAGCCCCATCCAGCCTGGCCTTGAACCGCTCCAGGGATGGGAAAGCCACAGCTTCTCTTGATAACCTGTTCCAGTGCTTCACCACCCTCACAGCAAAGAATGTCTTCCTAATACCTAATCTAAACCTCCCTTCTTTTAGTTTAAAACCATTCTCCCCTGTTACTATCACTACATTCCCTGACAGTCACTCCCCATCTCTCCTGTAGGCTCCCATTACATATTGGACGGCTGCTCTAAGGTCTCTCTAGAACCTTCTCTTCTCCAGGCTGAACACCCCCAACTCTCAGGCTGTCTTCATAGCAGAGGTACTCCAGCTTTCTGATCATCTTGGTGGCCTCCTCCATCCCCTCTCCAACACATCTGTGCCCTTCCTCTCTCAGCTCTGCAAAGGGCTTTCAGACACATCCTGGCTCCTCCAGCATGGTAGAAATACTCATTACACTCACCCTACACCAGCTGCGCAGGTGAGAGGACCTTTATTTAAGAGAAGTGCAAACTCATGGTGAGAGGCCATTGAAAACACAGGGACGCAGAAACAGCTGTGAAACAGCTCAGCCCAAATAGCCGTAAATAGCCACCCATTCATCCTCTGACTCTGGCAGCAAATACTTGGGTGGAAAGAAATAATAAAACAGAGATCACAGAGTGAAACTTCTCCTGGTTCGAACTCACAGTTTCCAGCAAGCAATGACATGGGGTCTGCCTGACCTGGAGCTGCAATATTGTTACTGACCAGCTGTCAACAGATCTTTCTTTCATTAATTTGTCTAATTGCTTTCCAAACAGTTGGATTTCTGGACTCCGCTAATGCGCTTCACAATGTTGCACAGATGAATGATACGTTATATGAAAATGTTCTGTTTGTTTTAATATTCCACTTGATAATCTCCTATGAAGTTCCCTGGATCTTATATTATGAGAAATGGTGAGTAATCATCCCCTATTCACCTTCTTCATTACACTCGTGATTGTCTGGATCTATTATAGACCTCTCAGTCATCTCTCTTTCAAGACGAAAATTGCCAAGTCATACAATCTCTCCTTGTGTAAAAATTGTTAGAAACCCATGTTCCTGCTTCCCACACTTCCCACCACACTCCTGCCTTGACTATATTCTTTTTAACCTCTACAGGATCCGAAGTGCCCAGTGTGGGAGAGCACCAACCATCTCCACATAATGATGCCCTTTGTTGTGCTCTCCATTCATTTCCAAAACATGACTCTCGAATTGTAGGCATTGTTTGGGGCTTGTGGAGAACTACCCAGGCTGACTTCACCACCTGAAGAACACCTGAAGGCACAGCCTTTAGTTAACCCTGCGTGCATCAGCCTGTATTTCTACTACAAGTCCTTGAAGAACTTTTTGCTTTTGACAACTCTGAATAACCCTCTCTCGACAGTTACGTTTTCTGCTTTGCTTTTTACCCATTTTTGGCTCATTTATAAATACACCGAATGCCCTCAGCAGATATTCTCATGGGACCCCCCTGGATACTCCCTCCCTCCATCATAATTCTTTATTTCCCATCTTTGAACTGGTCACTAATCTGTCAGAAGACTCTTCCTCCTGTCCCATGACAGCATAATTAAAATTCTTCGCTATGGGAAAAGTATAAATTCCTTTGAATTAACCACATCATCCATATCACATGGACTTTGACTTATTTAAGGAACAATAATTTACTTGTGACACCCACCCCCCTCCCCCAGCATGTCATGTGCTTTTTTTTCCCATGTATTCTTAATAGCGGTTCAACTAAATTGACAGGTAAAAAAAAGTCCTATTTCTGGATTCTAGTTCTGGGACCCTTCCTGAGTTCAACTTTAAATAAATAAATCACAGATCTCAGAATCACACAATCACCTAAGTTGGAAGGGACCTTTTAAGATCATCTAGTCCAACCAATGGGGTTAAAAAAAACCAAAACAACAACAACAACAACAAAAA
>VZRU01017017.1:36849-50644 GCA_013398155.1 Pedionomus torquatus | reverse complement strand
AGGTCTCCCCTCAGTCTCCTCTTCCTCAGACTGAACAACCCCAGCTCCCTCAGCCTCTCCTCATAAGATTTGTGTTCCAGACCCCTCACCAGCTTTGTTGCCCTTCTCTGGACCTGCTCCAGCACCTCAATGTCTTTCTTGTGGTAGGGCGCCCAAAACTGGACACAGTACTCGAGGTGGGGTCTCACCAGTGCCGAGTACAGGGGGACAATCACCTCTCGGGTCTTACTCCCCACACTGTTCTTGATCCAAGCCAGGATGCTGTTGGCCTTCTTGGCCACCTGGGCACACTGCTGGCTCATGTTCAGCCAACAGTCGACCAACACCCCTAAGTCCTTTTCTACCAGGCAGCTCCAGCCATTCTTCCCCAAGCCTGTAGCGCTGCCTGGGGTTGTTTCGACCCAAGTGCAGGACCCAGCACTTGTCCTTATTGAACCTCAAATAAACAAATAAGGATGGCATGTTCTCCATCTTCAATTTCTTCAGCATCAAGGCCAGTATAAGTAATGAGGTGCGCATCAGATTTACTAACACGGCAATTACATATCCAAGTTTCTTAAGGATCTCGCTGAGAATATTGCTTTTATGGTTGAAAAGCATTTTTTTTTAGTAAATCTTTAGCGGCAGACACTTCAGACAGCTTGTGCCCTTTAGAAAGTAAACTTCTGGGGAACCCTGTTGAATTGTAATCATTCATTTTTATGAGGTTGGGTATGTGTTCCCTGTTTGGGCTGCTGTACAATTGTTTTGCAATTCACAAGACAGAGTTAGTGATCTTTTTATTATTTTTCTTTTTTTTTTGCCTTTGAGTACAACTTCCATGATCGAATAGCGTCTCTTTACTGTGCTTTTTAAACGGGCATTTTTAAATTTTACCATCTTTCAGGTCTTTTTTTCACAGGTCATATAAATTGACAATAAACCTCTTCTATGATGTCTTTATGCAGTCTCCAGGATACTGTAAAGCACTTTTACCCTTGTGGCTGCACCTTTTAACAAGCTTCCTCATTTTTTATGCCGTTTCCGCTCTGAAGTTGAACTTCCCCGTGATTTTTCACTTATTTATTTTATTTGGCTTCTACAGGATGCTGAATTTGAGGACGGTGCACTCAGCCTCACAGACCACTGGGTTGACAGCCGTGCCCTGCAACACCTCTTGCAAGTAAATCCTACGAGTAAATCCAAGTTTCTTCCTCTTTCAGTGGGTCAACGGGGGACAAGCTCCAAGTGTTGTGACACAGGAGGCCACTTGAAGCCTCTCATTACTGCATTTTCTGCCCTCCCAACCTTTCTCTCAGCGTGTCACAGTGTCTTTCACTATCTTCAAGTGGTCAATAAACCAGCCTTTACACCGTTCCTTTCCCTAGGGATCCCTTGTCACTTCTGCACAGATTGACCCTATTTTCTTCCTTTGATTTTACATTTTCTTTAACATAAAAGCCCTGTCTTCACTATTTTGGCCTCCTCTATTGTTCCTGTGTGATTTACACCACAGATCAGCTTCTTTCTAGCAAGGTTTTGGGCTGCGTATCCTATTAGCATCTTCATTTAAAGCAGACTACTAGCACGCGCTCAGGAGCAAGCATATATTTCATTTTGTCTGATTGCTTATTTTCTTGTACCCTGATTAAAAGGGGAATTTGTTAGGATTGATTTCTGTGGTTTCTTACCTGAATTTTATCAAGTTCCAATCCAATCACTTTTCAAGGATAAAGACATATTATGACTTGCCTTTAGACAATGAGTTTCAACCTTCAAAACTTCTTTCTCCTCTAATTATTATTGAACTGGCAGCAGCTCGCTTCCTTCCCGGGTTGGCTCCCATACTTGGAAAATGTTTTCCTTATTCCTTATAAACTTTTCCTACTAGGCTTTCTTAACTGTGCATTGAAAAACTGTCCCTGTACCTGCTTTTTGTTTTTGAGAAAATGCTTCTATAAAAGTCTTGACTTTCAGCCTCTTATCTTCACAGCTTGTGCCTTTCCTCCAGGATTTCCTTCCTACTGTCTCCTTGCAATTGAGACCTGTGGTTACCTCCTATTAGCATATTAAATGATATGAGGAAACATTCCTTGATCCTGGGGTCAAATTATGTGGTCTGATGGCATTCATGCTGCTAAACTCTATTAACTTCCAAAACACCTAGTGGAAATCCTCCTGACCCATTTAGTTCCCAAACATGTCTAGGAATTGTTTGAAGGAGCGATACATGGCCTAAGCCAAACTATTTTCTAATAATTTAGGGGACTACAACACCTCTCTTACGAGGGATTTGGGTCTTTTTAGCCTGGGGAAAATGAAACTGAGGGAGGAATTTATCAATTTTTCTAAATACTTAAAGGATAGGTGCCAGGAGGATGAGGCCAGCCTTTTTTCAGTGGCACTCAGTGACAGGACAAGAGTTAACGGGCACAAATTTGAACACAGAGAGTTCCTTCTAAACATGAGGAGGAACTTCTTTCCTGTGAGGGTGGTAGAGCCCTGGAACAGGCTGCCCAGAGAAGTGGTGGATTCTCCTTCTCTGGAGATGTTTGAAACCCACCTGGACACTTTCCTGTGCAACCTGCTCTAGGTGGACCTGCTTTGGCAGGGGGGTGGACTAGATGATCTCCAGAGGTCCATTCTAACTCCATATCATCCTGTGAGTCTGTGGACTTTGTAGCACTTTGTAGCACAGCTAGCTGTCTTCCAGCCCCTAATAATATTCCCTAGAGTTTCTTTATTTACTACTACAAATATACATTATATGGACCAGGACTTCAGGATTCCTCCCACTGGAGTCTGTCTGGATGCCCCATGGGATCTACCACATGTCTACCTTGCAGTAGGTAGAGATGATGATTAGATGATCTCTGATCACCCCTTGTCGTCCTCAGAAATGCAGCTACTTGTTTACCTGCTGATCAGCCTCTTACTGTTCAGCCTGTTTCTCTGTCACCTCTGACCTCTGCCTCTGAAGACATGTCCTTGGTGTGAGGTGCCATGTAGATATCGTTTAGGAGGAGATCTTATTTATGTGATTGTTTCTCCATCTGTTAACCACATGTTACAAGGTGTTCCTTCCTCTTAAATTTGCCATAAGGGAGCATCCTTCTCTCTAACCTGATGGAGAGGTTACTCTATCATGTTGCTGTAAGTTTCATCAGTGAATTTCTCTGTCACGTCAAGTCCTTTCAATCAGATCACCTTGATCCCAAACCACAGCACTTCTTTAAGGGCCAAGAGCTGCCAATACCATTTGCACATACATAACATCCCCCCAGGGGGCAAAAGCTGATGTTCTGTGCCATGACCCAAGGCCCCACGCTCTTTCTGGAGACTTGACAAACCAAAGGAGGGTTAGGATTGTGAGACCAGCTGGAAAATCAGAGGTGAGATTGAGATGATAGATTGAAGTTCTAAAATTTATGGGTCAATCTTTAGGTACGTGAGCTGACAGCTGAGCTCCCTAGACAAGGAGGTTACTCAATAGTCAATAGAGCCCAGAGAACTGACTCAGCTGCTCTGACACAAGGGTTCTGTTCTGTTGACCACATATAGGGTATCCAAGAGAGCCACCTGGGGTTGGCAACTGTGACACAGGACCCATGGAGGACTTGGCCGAAGCCAAAACAGGCCACCAAATACCTATGTTTCAATAACTGAAGGGAGCCTCATAGGTACTTTAAGGATGAGCTGCGTCTCTCTTTAGACTCCACTGACCTTACTGATGGAGAGCAGGATCTCCTTGGGCAGTAAGAGAGTCTCAGAACCCAGCTCATATGGAGACACACACACACATAGACTTGGCGGGTCACAGTCAACATCCTGAGCTGAAAAGGGACTCTAACTCTCTGACACACAGAGCACAGAGATAGAAAGGACCTCCTGATTCACTCAGTGCTTCTGCAGCCAATTGCTCCATAGCAGCTTACATACCAAGCTTTATCATAAACCCAGCTATATTTTTAGCACTAGCTAATTCCAGTGCAAGATTACTTCAGACACTCATTCTCCTTCCAGACAGAAACCTTCTTCTACCTCACACACTAAATGCCCAGTTTATATCCATTCCCTCTTGGACCAAGATTATCCATGTCTTAAACACTCTTTCATAGGTATTTAATCCCTAAATCCACACAAATAGCTGTTCTACCTCTAACCATCTTTTTTTTCTGCACTCATTGAGACCCATGTCAGTCTTTTCTTGCCCAAGCAGCTCTGCTACCCCTTCTGAAAGCCTCTCCTAGCTCCACTTATAATTTTTTCCAATGCAAGCAGAAGAGTTGCAGTGTCCTAGCCTGGTAAACTAGACAAAAGAAACTCCATAAAATATAAATGAAGTCAACATGGGAAGACATCTCATCCATGTTTCCATCCTACAGAGATACATCTGTCTGTCTACCAATGCAGTGATCCTGTGTCTGCTCTGGAGTCCCTCCAGGGTTATGCCAATGCAACCCTGATCAGATTTTCTGCTCTGTTTGTGTCCCCACTGCTGGAAAAAGTGAGCTATCCTTCATGCCAAGTATCCCAATGGGGTTACTGCAGGAGTGACAGGCAGGCCAATAAATTCCCATCTACTTTCTGAGAGAAGTCTCATCTGAAAATAGGTCTGACACGACAGAGACAAGTTGCTCGTTCAGATATTTAAAGATATGGTATAACATTGCTTGGCTTTAATTTTGGGCTTCAGCAAGCTATTGATTTTTTGATTCTTTATATTATGTTAATGATGTCATGATCATATCAGAGCAGCAGTGAACTCCTTCAAAGCTCCAGAGTGCAATATTTAATAGATACTGTTAGTATTAATTGATTTTGCTATAATTCATTCTACACATGTTTTCACTCTTAAGGGTTTGGGGTTTTTTTATTAACGGTAAATTCCCTAAACATTCAGGCAGAGTGAAAAGTCAAAGCATTCACTTCTCCTCTTGGTTTTTAATTTGGGAACGGGGGCAGTGGGGAAGGCTGTCCTCTCCAACTCACCCCAATCGATAGCAGATTAAGTATAACACTCAGTAACTGAACTGATGTTTCTGAGCAGCTCAAGAGGCAGCCAAATAATATTTTGTCAATTGGCTAGATGACCTTATGCTATGTGTCTGCTCTCCTTCCTTTCTCCCCAACCTCTCCAGATCCTCCATCAGTTAAAGGCAGGAGGGGATCCTGAAGGGCATTTTTTTTTTTTGTTTTCAGCCATTGAGAGCAGATAGGGAGAGAGAAAAGAGAACAGAGAGTCACTGTTGCCTTAATGCTACTAGTAAGAATTAAGCCCCAACCATGCAGAAAATCACATTCATATCTAGGTTTGCTGAGACACTACCCAGAAAGATTGCAGAATACAGGTCTATACTGGAAAATAAACATTATAAGACAATAGGCTTAAGATGAAAAAAAAAAGTTCTACTTTCAAAGTTACTTGCAAGCTTGCTCCCAGAATTGGGACTGGGTGAAAATGAGGAAGGGATCAAACTGATCTGCTCTCATCTTTGGTTGAAGTTTCTCTTCTCCCTGAGAAAGGCACAGAGTTAAAGCTCTTGGCAAGCATCCCAACATCATCCTCCTGCTGCTATTAACCAATTGGCTCTTTAGAGGCACAGGATGGAAGAGGGCCAGTGAAGCCTGCAAGGAGTCAAGAAAAGCCACCTCTGGCCCAGCCGCATCTCAATGGTGGCTCTGTCAGAGATGCTCCGCTCTGATAACTCCTTATCAGGCCAGGCAAGCTCTAAGAGACAAGGAATAGACAAAATAGGAAACTGTTATCTGAACTGAAATCCTGCCCCCTCCCCCTGCACAAAATATTCCAGTGGTCATTTGGCAGGGCTGGCTGGCAACAGTGTTCCTTCCAAGCGAGTGTTGGAGGCAGGAGAGTGTCTGGCTGCCTGTTTCCAACTCCTGGAGTGCCAAAGGGAAGGACAGCTCATGAAGGCTCCTTTCCCTCTGCTGCAGCTGAGAAAATCATGAAAGTTTGAGTCTGCAACAAAACAAAAGGAGTCCTTTTCTTGTGGTTTTCCCATGGCCATCTCCCTACCTCAGCCCTGAGCCAGATGAGTGGGGCCCAGTTAATACAAGTGAGTGGCTGTGAGTGGCTAAAGAGGCCTTGCTTCACCCCTTTTCTTTCTCCATCCAACTGTGTTTCAAAAAGCTGAAGAACCTTGGCCTCCCTTCTGCTACCAAGGATTGGAGGGAGGGAAGAGGAGATGCAACTGCAATCAAAGGACAGCCTCTTATGAAGACTGGCTTCCTGAGGTCCCTGAGGTCCCCAAGGTCCTGAGGTGCCAGCAGGCACCGCAGTACTTCTGCATGGCTTGGCCCAGATCCTGGCTGGTTTTGCATTCCACTCCTGTTTGCAAGAGAGGGAGAAGGTCTAAATGAGGTCCTGCCATTTTCTGCTTTACTTTTTCCTAACAGCTAAACCCTTCTGCCCTCCTTGCCACACCTAGGAATAAAACAAAGGTGGAAACAGGAGAGAAATAGCCATATAACCATCCTCCCCAAAACATGCACTTAGCATCTGCACCAAGTGAAGAAGGGAGAAGCCTCCCAGGCATGGGTGAGCTAGATTGAGATTATTTTCCTAGCATGTCTCAATTAAAATGTAGATCTCCTTTACTGCCTGGGGCCAGAGGGGCAGGAGGCATTGGAAATGAGATATGGGAGGGAGAAACAAGACTTTTCTTCATTCCTTGCTGCCTTAACCCTTCTGGTGCCTTCTCTGCTCTAACGGCCAGACAAAGGGCACAGGGTGATTTGAGTATGTCCTTTGGGTTAAGCAAGGAACTACATGTGTACAGACCTTGCCAGGTCTGCTAAGGCTCCTTCTGCTTTAATTAAACAAACTCAAACCTAACTCAGCCACTAGAAACACGAAATTATTATTGTTATGCTTTATAGGCATTGCTGTCTGGGACCCTGCAGTCTTCAAGTCAAGCTCCATACAAGACATCTGCAAGCCACTCTTGTCCAAAGGGCTTGAAGGCTTTGGACCTCATAGCCACCTGTGAGGTGAGGAACTGCTACTCCTATCCTACAAATAAAAGGCTAAACCAGATTGGAGTTATTGGAAATTGGGCATTGTTTGATACAGATTAGGTTTCCCTAATAGCTGCTAGAAGAAACTGGCACTTCCAGAGGGCAATTCACCCCACTGTCTTGAACACCTCAGGGTTACAATGAACGCGTTCAGAAAAGCCCTTCACCGGCTGCTGAGGCAAGAAACCCAGTAGCAGATGAGATAAATCTCATCTTAGTCACTTGGCCAAAATCACACAAGGTATCTATAGTAGAGCAGGGAAATAAATACTGCTTTCTCTTTGCCTAAGAAAAACTCTGTAACCAGTGCATCATGCTGGCATCCCTATCTAAATGTACCAGGCAGTCTAGAACTCATTTTTCCCAGGCAGAAACTGTCCCAGATATTATCTTACAATGCTGCCTCAGAACTTCAGCCCACACCAATTCCCACTTCCTCATGCTATTCACAATTTCTCAAATCCTTTCAGCCAGGTCAGGCAGAATCATCTTCCAGCCCTTCCACTCCTTCCCAGCAGAGCCTTCAGCTTTTCTGCTTCCCCTTAACGTATTTCTCTGCCCCAAAATTTCTCGTTAGTCTTTGTCATTAAGATGACCAACACAACAGACATGCCAATTGCTGGTGCAACTTCCTAGGCAGGGAAACAATCAAGGGAGGAATATAACCAGAAATTTTCATTCTCCACATTACTGGGGGCTGGTTCATGCTGCTTTACAGGATTCAGCCACACCTGCTTGCAGTGGGGCTGCCCCATGCCCTTACAGAGCATAAGCCAGTGGCCACAGCCACTTACAGAGCCCATAGCCAGCAGCAGAAGAAATTCACAGCCAACACGCCTGTTCTTCACTATGAATTTGGCCTCCCCTGCAGGAGGATGGCAAGAAAACACATTTTCTTTGAATACATTGGTTTCTTGCATCCAGCCTCGTTAGCCATTCTGGTCCAGATCTGACTCCAGGTATGAGACTCTATTAACAATGTACCCTTTACCCTGGCAGAGATTAATTTGGTCCAATCTATTGAGCACTGGAAGAGGAGGCAAGAACTGTGTTCCATGTCCTGATATGTATAACCCCAGCCCTGGCAATGCCCTGTTTTTCCCTGCTGTCCAATGTGGGTGAGCTGCAGGGGCCGCCCATACTTGCTTTTCACTACTGGAACAGCTGGAGGGGTTCGTCTGCAGGATGTTTTACTTGGCCGTTGCGTGGTAAATGAATGAGAGACTTCTGTATCTCCCCACAAGGCCAGAGATCAGGCTGTTGTCTGGTTACTGTAATTCAGGGAGCTAAAACACTCATGTCTGCCTTGGTAGATGGTTTCTGCTATAGATAGTATGCCGTTTAAGAGCTACTGAAGGATATATTTGAAGTGGAAAGCAATGAAGGACAAGATGTTCAAGAAAATAGAATGATTCGTTGCTCAGATCCACTCGCCAAATAAAAGAAATATGTGTATCACTGTGGATAGGAAATAGAGACTATGCTCATAGCAAAGCAAGGAAGATCACACACATGCAAAAATAAAGAAAAGCCCCACAGCAGGATGAGGTAATTAGCTGCAACCTCAGATACTCCTGTGAACTCCTACAACCTGCCTCCAGGACCACAGTGCTACAGCGAAGGGAGAGAAAATTCTCCCTGGTCCAGAAGGCAACTGGGAAAGGACCTGCCTCTGCAGCTCTGCTTTGGGGAATGAGTGCAGGGGGAGGTGGGAGCAACAGGGACAACGAGGGGCTGGAGACAGACGTTCTGGAGGTACATGGGGATGTTTTGTGGCAGGGCTCTGAATGTGGGAGTGTGCCACTGATGATGATGGGCGTATGTTTACAGGTAGGAGTGTGCAGATCTGTGGGTAGGATCCTTTCAGCCCCAAATCTTCCGTGGACCTTGGAAGACTTTAAATTTCATGGGAAGAGTGAGATTGGTCATGTTGCAAAACCCATACCTAGGTTTTGGCCACCCTGGGAATATGCAGGGAAAAGACATCCCTATCTGAGATTGGGCCCTATTTTGTTGCCCACGCACAGGGGTCTAATGTCCTTTGAGATGCCTTCAGGACCCCAGGTGGTGCTCATCCTCCAGAGGGAATGGGTCTTCATAGACTCTGTCACATTTGCCAGCCCCTGTGAACACCTCAGATACCCCAGGCACTCCAGTTGCAGCATGGATAGACAACTGAATTGAATTCCTTCATAAATAAAAACATCCATATTTCAAATTCTCCTTGTACATTCTCCATAAACATGTACTTAGGCACTTGAATTAAGTCATTGTGTTGCCACTCCATATATAGGTCTTCTTGCTGGATCTGTCAACCTCCACTTTATAACCTACATCAAGATACCCTAAGTGTGGCAGCCCCTCTAACTTTCCATCTCAGCTCCAGAGCACACCCAGCAAGTTTCCTAAGCTGGTCAGGGTGGGCATACAGCTTTTCCCTGTCCCTGTTCCTTCTTTAGCTGTTGCCCTAGGCACATACTGAGGGATATTTAGATATAGCAGCCTTCCAGTACCTTAAGAAGACTACAGGAGATATGAGGAGGGACTATCGACTAGTGAGTGGAGAAACATAATGAGGGGTTATGGTTTTAAACTGAAAGAGGAGAGATTTAGAGGAGACAGATACTAGGAAGAAATTATTTCCTGTGAGGGTGGTAGAGGCACTGGAACAGGTTGCCCAGAGAAGATGTAGCTGCCCCATTCCTGGAGGGGTTCAAGGCCAGGCTGGATGGGGCTTTGAGAAACCTGGTGTGGTGGGAGGTGTCCCTGCCCATGGCAGGGGGTGTTGAATTAGATGACTTTTAAGGTCCTTTTGAACCCAAACTATTCTGTGTTTTTATGATTCTATGCCACTCAACAGGATGTAGTGTCCCAAAAGAAGGGTAATGCTGAGGTGAGGAAGGTGTGTCAGGGAACCAGCATTCAGGAGGTCCTCCAGAAGGTCTCTAGTTACTACTGAGCACCATTATCCCTTTCTCATTACATGTTCTAGCACATGAGATACACCTCCTCACTCATGGCAGATCGTGTGCTGTTTCATATCAGAGCAGAAGAAGAAGCCCCAGAGATCTTTCTCTGCAAAGGCAGAACTTTCTGCAACGTGAAACCTGAGCTGTAAATGTTTCTGTGATGGAGACAAATCCCAAGTAGGACACCTAACTCACGAGGCTGCATCAGGAGAAAGCTTCTGCTGGAACTCACTGCACAAAGTAATTATCTTCCTACCCTCCCTCTTCTGCCCTCTAGCAAAATAAGCTAATCAAGGAAGAAGGTTGTTATCAAAACACATTTACCACACGCCTGCGTCTTACGGTCCACAGTGCCCAGTGCTGTCCCCGAGTTGCCTCAGGCAAGCACGGCCACCGAGATAATCAACCTGTGAAGGACACAGCTCTGTCCTGCACTACTAGGTAGACCAGACCAGGATAACTGCTCCCAATTGAGACATGATGGCATCTAGGGAATGGAAGGACATCAGTAGTGACGGACCCACAACATGCAGGTACAGAGATGGGTTGGCTCTCCAGGACTAGTGATCGGCAGCTCCTCTCAAAGGGACAAGGCTAATTCAGAGAGGCTTATTCAATGTCATCACCCATCTGTAGCAAAATGGGATTCCCAGGAGCCTGTGTTTCACTCGGGGCTTTATCACCATCAATAGCCATCCTCCCTGTCCCAAGAATTTCCTCCTGCTCTCTGGACTAAGAGCCCCGATCTCATTTCAAAAGGCCATTGGAGAGCTGTCACATTTGGGGCTATTTCCTCTGCTCCAAAGGAGAGGCAATGCCGAGGTGTGAAATGATGGGTACTTTAGCTATACCTCAGCAGACAGATTAAAGATTATCTAGGCTCAATGCAGAATGCTTAATGGGCCAATGTCACTCCACGGAGCCCCCCTGCTGCGCGCTTCCCTCTGTGAGAAGGCTGAAATGCCGTCTCCAGTTTCGATAACTACCTGAGAAGAGGTGGGTATCACTCTGTGCCAAGGCCAATTGTGGGAAGATGACTCCACTTTCCCTTGCTATCAGATGGAGAGGTTTCACAACCCATGTGCGGGGTCTGTCTGAGCAGCAGCTGTGGCCAGGGAGGAGTCAGACCACGCAGTGTTTGGAGACAAGGCAACTTGACAGCTGGTTCACTCCTGATGGCGGTGCCAATCAACTGATTGAAGACTTTCAAACCAAATGAAAGATTTCAAATTTCCTGCAATTATTCCCCCGCCCTCATCATTTACAGTTTCCTCCCCACTGTGTATCAACAGCATGTATCTGGCAATCTCCCATTGCAATGAGAAATGTCTCCAGATACCTCAGACACACGGGTACTGAACACAGCAACTGAAGTAACTCTGAGCTTCCCCTCTGATGGGGAAGAGCAGCCCAGTAGGTACGAGTTCCCAAGGCAATGCAGGATTTTAGCTGGAAGCCTTTTGCTCTTCATGTGGCTAATTCACTTTTGGGAAGTTTAGGACAAGTATCTTCTACTTCTGATATGTAGAGGGTCATGGAATCATGGAATTGTCAGAGCTGGAAGGGACCTCTAGAGATCATCCAGTCCAACTCCCCTGCTAAAGCAGGATTACCCAGAGCACATCACTCAGGACTGCATCCAGGTGGGACCTCAAGGTCTCCAGAGATGGGGACTCCACACCCTCCCTGGGCAGCTTCTGCTAGAGCTCTGTCACCCTCACCGGAAAGTTTTCTCTCATATTCGAATGGAACTTCCTACGTACCAGCTTGTGCCTGTTTCCCCTCCTCCTGTCACTGGGAACCACTGAAAAGAGTCTGGCTCCATCCTCCTTCAACCCACCCTTGTGATACTTGTCAGCATGAATAAGGTCTCCCCTCATCTTTCTCTTCTCCAGGGTAAAAAGTCCCAGCTCTCTCAGCCTTTCCTCATCAGGGAGATGCTCCAATCTCTCCAGCATCTTTGTTGCCCTGCGCTGGACTCTCCAACAGTTCCCTGTCTCTCTTGAACTGGGGAGCCCAGAACTGGAGGCAGTACTCCAGGTATGGCCTCACCAGTGCAGAATAGAGGGGGATAATGACCTCCCTCCACCTACTGGTTGAGGTCAGTACCTGGGTCTCCCAGGTATTTGAAGGCACCAAGAACTGACCCATGTCAAAACTACGCTAAAACAGGAAAGGATACTGAAAAAAAGGATCCTAGCTTATTCATCATGCCCAGCAAATGCAAAATGCCTGCAAACTGGTACCTTTCTGAAGGTACTCCAGTCTGCACCCTGGGCAAAACAGCATGAGAAGTACAAAGCAGGGACAGCTGAGGAACTGGTTTCTTGTAGCAGAATCTGAGGGTCTATAGGATCACAAGCCCCTGCAGGAATCAGTAAATCACTCTCTTCTCACTATTTGTTAGAGCTTGCAGTGGCACAGGACTGATGTTCCACCCTCCTGCCCTGCTGGTCATAGAGTCATAGAATGGTTAGAGTTGGAAGGGACCTTGAAGATCATCAAGTTCCAACCCCCCTGCCATGGGCAGGGACACCTCCCACCAGACCAGGTTGCTCAAAGATGCATCAAGCCTTAAACGTGGGCTGTTTCCAGTGCCCCCTCCCATGCAGCACTTGAGTTACCCTCCCTCCCCTGCACAAGCAGAGCAAAAAGCTGGGANTCCCTGATCTGGCAATGAGTCTGAGCATGGATAACAAATCTCCCTCCCCCTCCACACTGATCCCTCACTCTCTAGAAAACAACTTCAGTGTGTTTTGTNGTCCCAGCTCTCTCAGCCTTTCCTCATCAGGGAGATGCTCCAATCTCTCCAGCATCTTTGTTGCCCTGCGCTGGACTCTCCAACAGTTCCCTGTCTCTCTTGAACTGGGGAGCCCAGAACTGGAGGCAGTACTCCAGGTACGGCCTCACCAGTGCAGAATAGAGGGGGATAATGACCTCCCTCCACCTACTGGTTGAGGTCAGTACCTGGGTCTCCCAGGTATTTGAAGGCACCAAGAACTGACCCATGTCAAAACTACGCTAAAACAGGAAAGGATACTGAAAAAAAGGATCCTAGCTTATTCATCATGCCCAGCAAATGCAAAATGCCTGCAAACTGGTACCTTTCTGAAGGTACTCCAGTCTGCACCCTGGGCAAAACAGCATGAGAAGTACAAAGCAGGGACAGCTGAGGAACTGGTTTCTTGTAGCAGAATCTGAGGGTCTATAGGATCACAAGCCCCTGCAGGAATCAGTAAATCACTCTCTTCTCACTATTTGTTAGAGCTTGCAGTGGCACAGGACTGATGTTCCACCCTCCTGCCCTGCTGGTCATAGAGTCATAGAATGGTTAGAGTTGGAAGGGACCTTGAAGATCATCAAGTTCCAACCCCCCTGCCATGGGCAGGGACACCTCCCACCAGACCAGGTTGCTCAAAGATGCATCAAGCCTTAAACGTGGGCTGTTTCCAGTGCCCCTTCCCATGCAGCACTTGAGTTACCCTCCCTCCCCTGCACAAGCAGAGCAAAAAGCTGGGAAGGAAAAGTGAGGAGATGAAGGGGAAAAGAAAGAAAAAAACCTCAGCCTGAAAGAGAGTCGCAGTCTTTCAGACGGCAGAAAGTCAAGGAAGAAAGACCCTTCAAAAAAGGTCTTATTGCAGCATCTGTAGGCGGCTTAGGTTACCCAAGACTCTCTAGTGATTCAGAAGACTTTGACCAAGAAAGTTAAAGCCAGGGACGATCAATGAGCCTCTGCAAGCAGCATCGCATCAGGTTACCTGCTGAGACGAGACAGCGGGAGCTGCACTTTGTAACTTTTCCTTTTTTTT
>VZRU01017017.1:7261-36825 GCA_013398155.1 Pedionomus torquatus | reverse complement strand
TCCCTGATCTGGCAATGAGTCTGAGCATGGATAACAAATCTCCCTCCCCCTCCACACTGATCCCTCACTCTCTAGAAAACAACTTCAGTGTGTTTTGTTGTTTTTTTGTTTTTTTTTTTTCCCTCCATACCGTGTTAGAAATGAGAATTGTAATTTCTGGGTACACAAGTATCCTGCAGCTACAAGGCAGATGGAGAGCAGGAGGACGTAGAGGCCAACTTCCCAGATACTGAGGTAGGTGTCTGCTGCCAGAGGACAGCATAAAACGCTTGTGAACAGGGCTATTCTTTTTGTGGAGTAACCAAAAAAACATTCATATGGCTTCTCAAGTGTCTCATAAAGACCATCTGCAGCTATCCAGTTAACTCATGGTCAGATCAGCATGAACAATTGAGTGTACTAGATTTTGGTCAACTAGATTTTGGTCATCCTTTGGTTAACCCAGAGCCAAAGAGATAGGGAAACATGGCTGGTAGAGCCCATATCTGAGCTTCTGTCATTTCTTTATTCATGGGGAGAGGATACTTAGAGGAAGCCACTGCATCCTATTCCTGTGGTCCAGGAGCAGTGGAGCCTCTCCTGGCATGTAGTCTGGGGTGCAACTGGAGTCAGCACAGGTCCCTAAGTGAGGTTCCTGCATGCAAGAAGGCCACTCAAGGGACATGTGAAGCTCCTCACAGATGAAAAGAGGAGTACAGGGAGGAGAGCCAGCTCCTGGCTCTGCTACCTCCACCTCAGGACAGACTGGGGATACTTAAACAAACCCTCTTCCCTTCAAAGCAAATGTCAGTTCCTCCAAACCAACAGTGTATGTTGACGTCCTGCTTTGCTCAGTCTCTAGAGCTGGTAAAGACTTCTGGGGGAGAAAGAAATCTCACATGCCCAACTGTTCCATTTTAATGAGGGGGAAAAAAAAAAAAAAAAGTAATGCTTCACTTCAGAACGACTTTTTAATTTTAAAATTTTAAGCAATTTATTAAAATCTGAAATAAAATCCCAAATTAAGAACTTCTGAGGTCTAAATGAATCATTTCCCAATTACTAAATGGTATTAGCCCCTTCTAAAACAGCTTTCAAGAACATTTCTTATTAAAAAAAAAAAAAATTGGCCCAGTACAAGCTGGGGAAAAAAAAGTTTTGAAAAATCACAAGTCCTTGCAGAAAACAGGACAATGTTCCTCTCTGATTGGCACTTCTGACCTGCTGGACAGGGAGTCCCCATAAGAGCAAGGACAGATCCTAGAGGAGAAGGAGGCAGGTGTTGAGGGGCTGCAACCTCCCTTAAGGACAGATTGTGCATGTTTGACTATTACAGAATCATGAAAGAGTTTGGGCTGGAAGGGACCTTGAAGATCATCAAGTTCCAACCCCTCTGCCATGGGCAGGGACACCTCCCACCACACCAGGTTGCTCAAAGCCCCATCCAGCCTNATCTAATCTAAATCTCTTTCAGTTTAAATCCATCCCCCCTCATCCTCTGGCTCCACTCCCTGATAAAGAGTCCCTCCCCATATCTCCTGTAGACCCCCTTAGGGACTGAAAGACCATTATAACATCTCTCCAAAGCCTCCTCTTCTCCAGGCTGAACAACCCCCGTTCTCTCAACTGCCTATTCATCCCAGAATCAGACAGAGCCTACATGAGGATTAAATAGGGCAGCACACTCAAAATCTAGAAGTAGCAGCTATCACAACACAGTCTGGAACAGGTCCCTTCTGCACCCAGCAAGGTCCGCATATTACTCCTTTATAAAGGGTTGCCTCTCCCTATAGGGATGCTGCTGCTTTTCTGCCCTAAACATCAAAATACCCCTTATACTGTCAGTTGGGGTGCTAAGCACAAGCCACAGATACTGTACAGGACAGAAAACTCGTGTGGTCACCATAAGTTCATGGATCAGTGCTTGTGGATGTCTGCCCTGGAGCTGGTGCTGGTTCAGGCAGGGATAGTGAGGGCTTGTTCAGCTACAGAAGGGTTTATCCCTGCATCCCCCATCTCTGCCCCCCTGCAAGTGAATGGGAAAGGACGTAGTGAAGGGTGACAGCTTTTGATATGAATAGAGACAGAAGAAACTTTCTGGGATTTGGAGTAGGGGGAGAGTCAGATACTGGGTGGCATCTTTGGACGCTGCTGTATCTGACACAAGAAGAAGCTACAATTCATCTCAGGCTTGGAGAAAACTTTGCTCTGCTCTCATTTCTCTCTGCAGCCCCCTGTTTGGGCTGGTGACATTGCTTCGACCTTGTGACTAGGCACCAAGTGCCTCCGTGCCAGCTATTAGCTTTTAAGCCTGTTCTTCCCCCGGCTCCCACCCTGGCCCGTCACCCTCCCCTGGAGACCCATCCAGCAACTGAGCGAGCGCCACGTTTTCAATTTACACCAACTAAATGATTCATCGCCGCCTAAAGAGGCCTGAACAGAGCCCAGGAGGGGAGCTGAGCTACAGGAGGGAAAGGGAGGGGGGAAAAAGATCGGGGCTAAAGATACAGAGATGAAAAGCTCCGGTGACCTGTTCTATATTGGCTCTCCTCTTCTCAGGGGCAGAAGCCAATCAATCTCCCTCCGCCTTCCCCCGCTCCTTTCTTCTGCAGCCGTCTGTGGGTCTGTCTGTCTCTTTCTCTCTCAGCAGACTCGAGTTTCTTGGTGTAAGGTTAGGACAGCGGAGCCGTGGAAATCGATTCTCAAGCCCTGGCACACCGCCTCTCCATGCAGACAGCCCAGCTCTGCCGTGAGACGATGGATGGGGAGCCGTCCCCAGGCGTCCCCAGACCTCTCATATGACAGAAGCTGAGGGTAGCTTGGAAATGGGGGGGGGGGCTGGGGAAAAGGGTCTGCACCAGCCCTTGAAGTGCAAATCCCAAATTACTAGAGATCCGCATGGGAGAGACAAAAAGATAGAAGCTACGCTTCATCCGGCAGTTTTCACCTGTCTACCACTGTTCCTCTTGATGGTTTATACTGGAGGAGAAAGATAAGTGAAAGGCAAACTGGTTTCCAGTGCCACTCTACCCCATGTTTTGCACAGCCTGACTGCCACTCCCATCCCTTCCACAGAACAACTCACGCATTAGCAATCCTTAATTTAAATTGAAAGAAGGTAGATTAAGATTAGGTATTAGGAAGAAATTATTTCCTGTGAGGGTGGTGAGACACTGGAACCCACAGAAGTTGTGGATTCCCCATTCTCTGGAGGTGTTCAAGGTCAGGCTGGATGGGGCTTGGAGCAACCTGGTGTGGTGGGAGGTGTCCCTGCCCATGGCAGAGTTCTGGAACTTGATGATCTTTAAGGTCCCTTCTAACCCTAACCATTCTATGATTCTATGAAAATTATGAGGAACCTGAGACCTAGAGAGGAACACTTGAAGTTACAATGAAAAACCCTTTGAAGATAGTACTGCAAACCGGAGTTCTTGACTGCAGTTGAAAGTGGAGGAAAGGAACAGACTGGAGGGGAATTTGATAACATTTACTTTCAAAAACTGCTTCAAAAAAACTCCACAGGGAATTAATCTCAGTGACCCAGCTGCAAGGCACATAAATAAAAGGTGCCTCTTTTTCAGATAAGCAGCAGAGGTTAAGCGACCAGAGAGAGGAGGACATGGGCATCCTGCCGTCAACCACATCCAGGCTGTGAGGCCAAACTTCCCCTTTAAGGATTGAGTGTTTATGGGGGTTTCTTGTCCTCATTGAGGATGCCCCCACTCATCACCAGCCATCACATTTCTAATAATGAGCTGCTGGGCAATCTGTAGTTATCTCTGCCCTTTTTCTCTGCTTTGGGAGATTTATTGCTGGATGTATTGATGGCTTGTAGCCACTGACCCTGGATGGCAGGAGATTAAGTATTTAGCATTGCTGTGGTACAATCAACAGACAAATTCATGCTTTCCAATACAACTGGCTGTCCCTCTACTGACAGCAAAACACACAGTGCTCTGCAGGATGGAGGCAGGGTAAGATGAGATGGAATCACACTGTAGAGCTGTATATCAATTGGAAATACCATCAGGTCAGCAGGGTGAAATCTTCATGGGTTCATGCCTACCATATCACAACTCAGAACTGGTTTACCAAGGATCCCTTGAAAAATTCCAGAGTGTGAGTCAAGTCTTTTGGACAATTTGGAGATGGGCCACCTAGATCTGATCTGAAATTAAGCAAGTTGTGGTGGCTTTTGATGAGGGTCCCTCATTTAAAGCTTGTCCATAGAAGGTTGGACTATGGTGCAGGTTCTCTTTTCTACTGTTCCAGAAAGGAGAGGTAGCAAAGAGGATCACTTCTACTGGATCACTGTCTTCACCATGAGAGTTTGCAATGCAGCAGGAAGAATTCAGAAGTGAACTTGGCCAGAGAAGACAGACACACTGCAGTAGCAGGGTCTATCAGAAAAACCCTCCATAGCTACAAAGGACACTGTGAGATTTGGAGTGACAGGACCCTGCAGAGCCATGCTCAGCTGGAGATGTTTGGATAGACAGATCCAATGCACTTTCCAGCCACTGTCTCTGCTGAGACGTTCTTGGCATAGGAGACCACCCTGCCACTCATCACCAGGAGCTCAGCCAATGTGCCATCTCCCTCCCCACAGCTTTGGCAGAGGGGTCTCTGCAGGAGGAGATCACTGTCAGTGACAGCTACAGAGAGGAAACTTGAAGATCAATAGCATCATTAAAAAGCTGATGGAAAACAAAGCCAGTGAACAAAGCTCCCAGTCCTGAGGACACCTGGATCCAGTGTTCCTTGCAGGGCACTGGATAAGACAGTACTGTGAACTGAGAAATTGTGAATGGAGGTCCCTTCTTGGCCTGTTATTTAGAAGCCCCAGTAGGTACAGACAAATTTGCTCAACATACTAACCAGATAAACCAAACGAGCAGTTTGGTTCATTTATGCTGATTTGGCACCACTGAGTTGACCCACAGAGGACAATTGCTCAACTTCAGGGTCAACATTTTCCCACAGTAACCATACAAACAGTAAGGTTCTCTTGAAATCTAGCTTGGATTGGACCCCATGATACTTAAGGGACATATTTCTTCTCTACAGGCAATGGAGATCACGACAAGTCTGGAAGGAAAAGTGCAGGTCAGTGATGGAAAGTTTGAGGTGCTGAGACAAGTGTCTGAGCTGGACTGCTAGCCAGAACCAAGCTCCTTTAAGCAATGGAAATAAGAAGGTAATTGCCAGCCAGAGAAGAGCTGCTGTAGGGTTTGATTCAAGGTACATCAGGATGGACATATACTTCCCTGGTGCAGCCAGCAGACTGGATCAGGCAGTTGAGGAGATCTGACCAGGCTCTACTACTCTTTCCTTGTCATCCCCAAAAATTTTTTTTTGGTTAAACCAAGTCTCCTCCAGCAATTCCCAGACCCCTCACAGAGGGGCCTACGTGACTCATTGCCACATTCAAGACCTCAAACAGCATTTTGCATCTCTGTCATGTGTTATCACAGACGTTGGAGAAACGATGGGTAGGGGAAAAGCAGGGCTGGGACAGTGGGAAACACCAGCAGGTACTTACATGTTATGAAGAACACACCATCCACAGTGAGGGTCGCCTGAGCCCAAGCACTCGCTGCAGGTCTCGTACTGGCTACACGACTCCACGGGCACCCGAGTGAGCTGCAGGATGAAAAGGGACAACCTGTCAGGCTTTTCACAGGGCTCTGCAACATCCATAAGGACTTCATGGAGGCGCCACCCTCCCTGTCTTCTTCCTCTGCTGCCTGTCCTCCCAAAGGGATGTCCTTGTAGAGCTTGGCAGGCCTAGGGCAGAAGGATGGGTCTGCAGAGCACTCCAGAGTTTAACGTGGTGAAACCCCTGTCCAGATGAACACCCAACTTGGTGCAATCTCTTTCAAGATCAGCACCTCCCATGTGGCCTTCTCCTCTTGCCCATGGCCTTTCACTCTTTCATTGCCAGATGACCTCACTTGCACAGCTCCACAGGGAACCAGAAAATCAGGCAGGCTGTCTCCAGACTGCAGTGACCTTGAAGCAATTAAGCAATGTGTGATCTTCTGCCACAAACTAAACTCAATTGATATCAACACTTTCCCACACTCTCGTTGTGGACCTTGTTGCTTTCTGGCTTCCTGTAAGAACTGAGGTTTCATGATGTCTTTGTCTCCCTCTCATGACCTCCCACACCACCACTAGTCTCAGGAGAGCATTATCTCCACTCCCATGCATCTTTCCAACCATCAATTGTCCCACCCCTGGAGAGGTGGCTCCCAGGAGGAAAAGGACAAAAACCACCAGCTTGGGTACTGAATGAACTTGATGTTGCCTTGACTTTGCAGATCAGAAGGCATTAGAGGTGGACTCGAAACACGCATCTACTGCCAAAATACTGCATTTTATTATCTTTTTTTTTTTCTTTCTCTCTTTCTTCCGTCTTTTTTAATTAAAGTATTTCAGTCAGGGATTTCAAAGACAGAAGGGTCTGCCTAGCCTGGTGTCCTGTCTAACGGACCAGAGCCTTTTTATTGCTATTAAATTTTGTAAGCCCCTTCACTTCTTTGGAAGCCAAACATACAATTCAGCCCAATGACCTGATGGTCTCTTTTCCATTGAATACTCTTCAGAGAGCTCCTATAATATACAGTCAATTGCCAGTGCCTTCACCCCAGCTCATGTCAGCAGGGAGAGTTTATTCCTTCAGATGATAAAGTGCGGTATTATCCTGATGAAACACCACTGAGAACTGTCAACGATAAACTGCGGAACAGTTACTTGTGACAAATGACAAAGGAAAACACCTGGATCCCACGGATAAATTTTTTACTTGGTGCAACATTCAAGAGAGTTTTAGCTGTGCAGTGATAGATTAAGATTCATTCTAATTGCATCTGTAAATGAACCAAGAACTGGCTTTTATATATAAATACATATCAGGCAAAATTCCAGCTATTTATGAAGAGCTTTTCTGTTTGTATTAGAAATTGTCTTCCTAACCCCTACACAGACACCCCATATGGTAGTAGATAGTCTGTTTGTAAAAGCTGAAAACCTGTATTTTTACCTCTGGCAGGTGGCAGTAGTATTAGAAAAGTTCAGATAGAAGAGATAAGGTGGGGTTTATTTGCCATTGCATCCTTGCCTGTGCCAGGTCACCTGAAGAAACCAGCTGTGGCTACTGAAAGCTTTTAATGAATAAGGGAGAATATAAAAAGAACCCAACACACAAAACCACCTTTCTCAAATTGAATGAATTGCCGTGAACAGAAGAACACAATCAGGACAGACCACAGAGCAATGAAAATGAGAAGATCAAAACAGGGAGGGAGTCACTCAGACTTCTGTAAGTATTAGTACATTTCAAAGCTAAGATAGCTAGGCCAAAAATGCAATTGGTCCACTTTCCTTAAGGTTCAGGTCAAGAAGATATCAACCTTTCATCAAATATAAATTGTGTGCTCCGAGACTTAACCCACAGACCGATGTTGAACCTAAAAGTCCGTGTTGTATCCAATTTGCAAAAAGACATCAAGGGGTGGAGACTTTATAATTTATTACATTGGCCATTCCCACCTGTTATTTGAACCTGAAAAAAATATATTGTGAATTATTATTCCTTGATCACATCTAGTTTGACCATGTCTGCATGGTAAGCATCAGGGAACTTGAGGAAGAGGCAGATAATTCAGTTTCGAAAGACTGTAAATCTGCCCTGCCTCAATCCAGATGCAATCAGCTGTGTAATCTCCACTTTATAATTAGAAATTTAAGAAAACAGTTGGGATTAGCAATGTGATTCCTACCCAACCTGCCCTCAGTTTAACATATGTTGCAGCTCTATTAAAACTCATTAGCTGCAGATAGTTTTTTGGAACCTCATTTTCTGAGCTGGTTTACATCTGTCTTATCGAAGTGAGCCTTGCTTAAGAAGTTCAGATTAGAATATAGACTTTTCCAGTGACGTTGGGTTTGAATGTTCTGAGTCAAAATCCGCATGTGGCTATGATATATGTACAAGAAAGAAGTCCTAGAAGACTGAAACTTGTTATTTCTCTGTAAATTGCTACAAAAAGAGTAGATAAAAAGTGGGTTGTGTGGTTATTATTTGGAGAACAAGCCTTAAGAGGAGCAGCTGAAGGAGCTCAGGTTGTTCAGCCTGGAGAAAAGCAGGCAAGGAGAGATGTCACTCTTCACAACCACCTGAAAGGAGAGTGTAGCCAGGGGGACAACAGTGTCTTCTCCCATGTAACAGGCTATAGGACAAGAGGAAATTGCCTCAAGCTGCACCAGAGGAGATTTAGACTATGTATTAGGAAATGGGCAACAAAGCTACTGAGGGGTCTGGAGGAGGCTAAGGGAGCTGGGGTTGTTCAGTCTGAAGAAGAGGAGGCTGAGGATAGACATATTGTTCTCTACAACTACCTGAAAGAAGGTTATAGAGAGGTGGGGTTTGGTCTCTTCTCCCAAGCCACAGGCGATAGGACAAGAGGAAATGGCCTCGAGTTGTGCCAAGGGAGGTTCAGACTGGATATCAGGAAGCATTTTTACACTGAAAGGGTTATTAAGCCTTGGAATGGACTGCCCAGGGAAGTGGTTGAGGCACTTCAAAGGGGTTGAGGTGTTTTAAATACCTGGAGGTATTTAAAAGATGGGTTGACGTGGTGCTTAGTGATGGGGTTTAGTGATGGGTTGTTGTTTCTTATGAGAGTTAGGCTGATGGTTGGACAAGATGATTTCAAAGGTCTCTTCCAACCTAGACAATTCTATGATATGTGATTCTACTGGGAATCTAGATCCTCATCTTTACAGACATACTTCTTCTCAATGTCTTTACAGTACTCAGTCTCTATAGGATATAGTTTATATGTTGTGGAGGAGCACACCTTGCTTGTGTCCCTGTCCCAGAGAGCACAGCTATGCAGTACGAGCCTGCACCAAGCTACATGCCACATGAGTGTCACCATTCATGTTGCTACGTGTTATTCTGGCTATAGGAGACCCTTTATGAGCTCACCTCAAGTAGCTTTATTGCGAGACTAATTAAAATTATACCATGCTGGTAAATGTCTTGGGCTGTTAGTGTCAGACCTTCTAATTAATAAAGACAGAAACTACAAAAAACAAAGGAGCTGCAACTGAAAGGAAAGCCACCTAGGGGTCATCAGCTGAAAAGAAAAGGAACATCAAACAAATAAGGCACATCAGAGGTCTGATTTTCCTTTGGAACATAAACTGTAATTAATTCAGCTCAGCTTTCCAAGTTGAAAGTTTTGAGAAGTGACCGTGCCCCCTGGGAGCAGTCAGCTTTTTATGCTGGCCCTAAAATATCTAAAAAAGAAAAGTCCACGGAACTCTCCCAATTACGGTGGCTTGCCATTATTCATGATGATGAAGCGACCGGGCAGTGCTGAAGGTTGAAATCTCCATTGTAAACCACAGTGTGTCTACTCCTTCCACCCCTTCTCCATCCTTGGAAAGTCTAACAAACTTTTCAAGGTCATTTCCCAACATCGGTGAGGTTCCCTACTGCCGGCCTTTCAGCCAGGTGGAACTTGGAGTCAATATTTTTCAGCAAATATAACCAGGGATTCAGCAGACAGGGGATTAACGTAAGCAAAACATCCTTCAATTTGGGCCACTATGAGCCAGGTTGAAGTCATTTATATTCCTGCAGCGGTCACGGCTTAACTGATATTTTGGCCTTGCGGTGCTAAAGCAATATATGGATGTAAGAAGAAGCTGCGGTTGTTTTAAGGGTTGTTTACATCCCATATCCCGTATGGGATGAAGCACATATCCCCATTTTATCAATGAAATGTGAGGCTGAAAGGGAGGGTTTCTGCAGCTGAAGTAGGTACTGTTTAAGCATCTTTGAAGATGTGGGCTTAAGGCATCTGAGCAAGTAGATGCAAGAAGTCCATGAAAGAGTGGATTATTAAACACTAAGTTATTAATTACAAACTATTTAGTCTTTGAGTTCATTGAATCGTAGAATCACAAAATTGCAGAATGGTTAGAGTTGGAAGGGACCTTAAAGATCATCCAGTTCCAACCCCCCTGCCATGGGGGGGACACACCAGGTTGCTCTGAGGCCTGTCCAGCCTGGCCTTGAACACCTCCAGGGATGGGGCAGCCACAGCTTCTCTGGGCAACCTCTTCCAATTGAAATATTAAAGAAATGAGGACAAGATTCCTGTGGATCCCACTCTACACACCTATGGATATCTAGGAGGTGTTGTGCTTCCAAGTCTCTGTTCATAGCAGACCAGAGGGACAGATGACCTCTGCTTATATCTGAGGTAGGCAGCATTTCCAGAGCAGCCAGCCCACCACTGGATTTCCAAGATGACTAATCTGCAGTAGTAGGCAGTGTGAAAGACCCAGGAGCCTCACCAATAGCATCTTGTTTGAATAGGGGAGACCAAAGTGAAAGGATATATAACCCTAAGGTGGCTTCATCATCTAGACTGTCTCTTATTCATCCAGAGTGAGATGTAATCCCAGAGCCAGGGGCAGACAAGAGGTAAGAGAATCCGATGCCTTTTTCAAGGGCAGCAAGAAAACGATGAATAGGTCCAGCTGCCATAGTTGCAGCAGGATTTGAAAAGATATTTCACTTCATCAACACGTTCAATCACCGGTCCCCGAAGTAATCATTCATGAGTTTCTGGCTCACAAGGACATCTTGAAAAATCTGGCAAAATCTGAGAACTGCTGTACAGTTCTGAGCTCACCTGCTACATATGACTTCAGGGCTTTTCACACTGCACCGGGGCTGTCCTCACCTCTGCTCCAGCCTAAATTGCAAACTGCAACTTTTCCAGCTCCCAGCGTCACTTTCAACCCTCTATTTCTACTATGAATGAGTTCCAGAAAGTCATTTAAAACAAAATGATTGAGGTTTTTGGATCTGATCAACAGTAACAGCTAATCCTGTTAGAAATTTGGCTCTCGCTTCTGCCATTATATATTCACAAAAGCTCCTGCTATGTGCTCAGTCATAATTTTCTGGCTCCCGTTTTTGACTTTCTTATTTCAATATACATTGCTTTTTTTTTTTTTTTTTGCTTTTTTTTTTTTCCCCCTTAAACTGCCAACATTCTGGTCAAAACGTGAATCATTGCTCAATCTCTGTTGTTATAATTGGATGTTAATACAGCAGCAGGATTTATTCAGTCTGATGGACTAAGTTAATTTAAATGTACAAAAAGGCATCTTAAGTAGCCAATTTCCTTCCCGACAGTCAAAAGATACATTTCCAAAACACTGAACAGTGGTTCTGTCAAGCCATGTGGGTTCTGTGAATGTTGCTATCTTTCAAAACTCAGCCAGCTCCAAAAAACTGCAGAAAGATTAAGAGAGGAGCTTATTTGATTTCAAAGCTTTGAATAGAGTGTTCAAGATAATACAGTTTATTAAATAGAGGAAGGAAAAAAAAAACACCTAAGAGACCACTGGTGGAACCAGACTCTGAACCCTTAAGAGAGTCAGTGAGGTGCCCTGACACCTGCAGGGCATCCCAGGATGCTAATTTTAACTTGACGTGAATTATGGACAAAAAGGACCTGAATCCTCTGTCTTGTTTGAGCTCCTGTGCCTCATCCCCCTGATGTGCAAACTCAGCAATAAGAGTGGGAACACGGAAAAGAGCAGCCCAGGAGAAGCTGATACACAGAGCCATAGAATGGTTTGGGTTGGAAGGGACCTTGAAAATCACTGAGTTCCAACCCCCTCTGCTGTGGCCAGGGACACCTCCCAATAGACCAGGTTGCTCAACTTCTTAGTTGCACCAATAAGGAGCAGGATTCATGCACATAGATGTTGTAAAACTGGGGGGAGAGGAGATGCTCCTGAAGGGCTAGAGATGAGGAACTGGAGTTGATTCCAGCTTGCTGCTCCAGCATAATAAGTAAATAACTTGCAAATCCCACTGGGACAGGGAATGTCATTTCTCATCAGACACCCCCAAGCTCTTCATTGTAGCATTCTTCCCAGCAAATCCATGCTTACACAGTTGGAAAAATGGAGGCTTTAATTAAGGAGAGTTAATTGGAAGCAGCAGTACCTGTCAAGGACAAATGACACAATAATTAAACTGGGGGTCAACATCCCGCTGTGTGGCAGGGTAAATTACCTGTCCTAATATACTTGTTCACAAAGAAGGGCTTCCTACCCACAGCTGTGCATGTGCTGCTGCTCCTCCTCTCCTTCACTGCCCTGAGTTGTCCTCCACATCTTTGGTGAGAGACATCTTTACCTTGGCATTGACAGAGCAAATCCCCAGCTATGACCAGACGCTATTCGCATTAAGAGAGGTAAAGCAAGGAGAGATACAGAAAGTTTGCACCTCTCCTATGAGGACAGGCTGAGAGAGATGGGATTGTTCCTCTTGGAGAAGAGAAGGCTCCAGGGAGACCTTAGAGCAGCCTTCCAGTCCCTAAAGGTGTAACAGGAGAGATGGGGAAAAACTCTTGATCAGGGAGGGGAGCCACGAGACAAGGGGGAATGGTTTTAAACTCAAAGAGGGGAAATTTAGATTAGATATTTGGAGAAATTTTTTCCTGTGAGGGTAATGAGACACTGGAACAGGTTGCCCAGAGAAGTTGTGGATGCCCTATTCCTGAAAGTGTTCAAGGCCAAGTTGGCCAGGACTTTGAGCAGCCTGGTCTAGTGGGAGGTGCCCCAGCCCATGGCAGGGGGTTGGAACTGCATGATCTTCAAGTTCCCTTCAAACTCTAATCATTCTGTGATTCTATGATCTGATGCCCACAGCCTTCATGGTAAAAGCCCCAGAAGCCTTTGAGGTAAGGCTGAGAATCATCAATTCCCATCAGATGCCCTCATGTTGAGATTGTTATTGGTGCTCCAACAGGAGCACAACTTTCTTTGCACCCTTTGCAATGCAATTTTCTTCCCCGTGACTCCCTCGGCAGGACCCTGCTCTACAGCTGGCTCATAAAAAACAAGTTAGATGTCTTCTGCGTAGAGCTTGCTGGGCTTCATTTCCAATCCATCAAGACTTGCAGCTTGTGTCATGGAAGGAATGTAAAGCAAGGGCTTTGCCCTCTCACCTCAGTCTGTCTGCGTGTCCTGGTTTGAGGTAAAATGAACCAATTTTCTGTTTTACAGCTTTACTTTCTTAGCCAGGTCTCTTCTAACTAACTAAACTCGGAAAGTAACATCACATTGTTCAGAAAACTGTTTTGTCTCCCAGTGATAAGACCTGATTATCCCAAGGGATGGTGCAGAGAGGCCCTTGCTTATACCTATTGCTAGAACAACCAAGGGCAGGGAATTTTGTTATTTGCCCCGTTGGAGGGTCAGAAGTGGAAAAGCATCGAGGGGTCCCACCTGCAAGGAGGGACAGACAGGACAGGTGACCCAAAGCTGACCAACAGGGGTATTCCATCCCAACAGCATCATGCACCGTATAAAAGCTGAAGGATCAACAGGTCAACTCCCCTTCTTCGATGGCCGACGTCCAAGAAGGACCCTGCCTGTTCGTCTGCCTTTGATTCCAATCCGAGTGTTCCTGACTCCAGATCTGGAATCCAGCTCCTGTCAATCACCGAGTCCAGTTTGGGACTTTTCCTGATGCCTGCTGGTGGCATGGTCAGCATCCTGGGAGATTGATACAGTTTTGTATAGATTGTATACTTTTTTGTTCCCCTTTTTTTTTTTAAAATTTCCTTTTTATTATTTATTATATTATTATTATTTATGTTTTCATTAAAGTAGTTTAGCTTTTTTTCTAAAAATCCTGAATCTCTTTAATTTCTTCCTCTCCTCTCTTTTTCTTAAAGAGGGGAGGTGGGGACATCATCAGTCTTTTCTGATTTTGGTCAGAACCACAACACTGTGACATTAAGGGTCTATGTTCTGAGCAAGAAATCCAGACTCTGTTAACAGAGAGACCTTTTGCAGGGTGGGATTTGCCTGCTCTCTGGTTTAGGTGTCTACCCAAGGGTAATATAAATCACACCCTGGATGTGCCTATGTCTATCCACAGAATATAAAGGAGTCTACACAACCAGGTCAGAGACATTTACAACGTACACAGCAAACACCAGGTGAGGGGAATCCCACCTCAACACTGTTTGTAATTTTCCTCTATTCCTCTAATCTTACCACTGTAAACAATCCCCAAATGTTCTAAGCTTTCCCCTCTTCCTAATTGTAGCATCAGAACAACCAGTCACAATACAAAATGCAGTTCCTTTAATCACTGGGGCATGGCAGAGGAAATCCACTGTGTTGCACAAGTAGAAAACTGCTCCAGGAACTCAAAAGACCTTGTGCGAAGACATGGACTGTGTTTGAACAAGTGCCTTTTCCCATCTGCTCCATAACTACAGCCCTTGTGTTTTTCTGCAACCAAGCTCATTCCTGCTCTCCGTTCTAGCTTTATTCACAAAGGAACAGACGACTCAGATACCAAAGATTATCTCAGTCCTGTTCTTGAAAGCTTGGTGGCTTCCCAGGTTCCCCCTTCACAACTGCTCAACCTATGCCCTGGGCTGTCCCTTTTTCAAACAGGTCCACCATGCCGTAACGACTCTTTTCCCAAAGGCACTGGTGCTCCAGGAGAAGCTGAGGATACACCATCCTGCTATGAGAATTGCTGGCAACCTGGAGACTGACTGAAGAGCTTGTGTCCAGAGGTTTCAGCATCAAATCTCATTTAGTTTTTCCCTGAATTATTTTTTTTTTTTTTTTTCCCTTACCAAGAATGCCAAACCTGTCCTCAGCAGAGGTAATGAGTTCAATGAAGGCCCAAGAAGATGATCAGAGGACTGGAGCACCTACCTTATGAGGAAAGGCTGAGAGAGTTGGGGTTGTTCAGCCTGGAGAAAAGAAGGCTCCAGAGAGACCTTATAGCAGTCTTCTAATACCTAAAGGTGGCCTACAGGAGAGATTGGGAGGGAGTCTTGATCAGGTAGTGGAGTGCTAGGATGAGGGGTAATGGCTTCAGACTGAAAGAGGGGAGATTTAGCATAGATATCAGGAAGAAATTCTTTGCTGTGAGGGTGCTGAGACACCAGCCCAGGTTGCCCAGAGAAGCTGTGGATGCCCTATCCCTGGAGGGGTTCAAGGCCAGGCTGGATGGGGTTTGGAGCAACCTGGTGTGGTGGGAGGTGTCCCTGCCCATGGCAGGGTGGTTGGAACTGGATGACCTTTAAGGTCCTTTGGAACCCAAACCATTCTATGATAACAGCAGAGCATCCCGTCACTTGCTGATGCGCTCTCTGTGCAAGGCAGGAAATATATTAGGGATTTTTGTCCTTTGTAAAAATCACAGTTCACAGGCCAGGAGGTGTGGGAGGAATGTCAGGTGGTTTTACCCGAGCGTGATGAAACCAGACACCTTCTTACCCACCCTGCAAACCATTACCTCTGGCCAACTTTCTCTGCCTGTAGTATTCAATCTTCTTCTTCCCCACCAGGCCCAGGTAGGTTCAGATCCTGCCCCCACCCGCTGCCTTGTTTATCACGAAATCTTTATCCCACGGTCAAGGGTTTCAGTCTGTTAACTCTAAAACAAACGAGGTTTGTCTAAATATCTGTGTTCAAAAGCCTTCAAAATAGAGAGTCTCATGTCACAATTAACGCAGGGCCAGCCCAGGCTTAATGAGAGCCGGTGCCTGTGTGGTTACTGAAGCATGCCTGCCGAGCAAGGGATAGATCATTACCCAGGCTCTATAAAGACTATATATAGATTTAATTGGGACCTCTAATGGAATTTATGTCACTGCAATGGGATTTCTCAAAGTCCAGCATCACCTGAAGGCTCCTGGTGGAGGCGTGAACAATTAAAGCACAAAGGGAGAAGTTAACAGTTGTTTCTACTGGTGATGGCTACTTTCCAGGTCACCTTGTTTCATCATCTTTCCAGATGTTCCCACCCTCCCCCTCAGTTATCAAGGAGCATCTTTCTGCAGATTAAATCATCTCTTCAGCCCTCTCAGGTATCCTTTTGCGTCTTCTTGCCCATTTTCATTGATGCAATCCCATCACCACTCCAAATGCCACCTTTACACCCACATCATCTCCATTGGTTAAGATGTCTCCATCCCAGTATCTGAAGGATCTTTGCCTTATCTTTCCCCGCAGCCACCCACATGACCTCCTGCATTTGTAGCTCCACCACATCTTGAGAGTTCATGAAGGTCTGATTGTGTTGATCTAATTCTTTTGTGCAGGGTTATACAAGCACCACCAAGTTACAGAGAGCACGGAAGAAAAACTGCTTCAAAAATGCCCTTTTCTTCAGTTCTGATCAGACTTAAAATTACCATAACAGCACATAAAAACAGCTGTATTGGTTGGGATCAACACTCCATATATCCCACTTCCTTGTCTTCAGACATGGCCTTATGGCACAAAGGAAAGCATAAGAACAGCATAAAACTATACAACATTGGTAACTGCCCAGCCTTTGGCTATTTTCATTCAGGGGATCTTCTGAGGCTTATGTTTCTCTATGCTATAACCCAAATAGATCTTTCTTTAATTTTCCAGTTTATCCTTGAAGACACTTAGAGTTTTTGCATCCACAGCTGGCTTTGGAAGCAGTTTCACAAGTCCAGAACCCATTTCTTGAAGGTATCATATCCTTTTATTTATGCAGGGCTTGATTTTCGACATTTTAATGTCATGCACTCTAATTCTTGCATTTGTAGAGGTAGTGAACAGTCACTTCCTATTCATCCCCTTCTGTCAATGATTCATAATTTCACCAATCTCTACCATACACTCCAGCTCACCTCTTCCCACGCTGAGGAGTTCCTGCTTTTTCAGTCACCTCCCACATGGAAACCACTCTATACCTCTGATCATAAAATCATAGAATCAAAGAATGGTTAGAGACAGAATGGATCTTAAAGATCAACAAGTTCCAATAGCCCTGCTGCCATGGGCAGGGACACCTCCCACCACACCAGGTTGCTCCAAGCCCCATCCAGCCTGGCCTTGAACCCCTCCAGGGATGGGGCAGCCACAGCTTCTCTGGGCAACCTCTTCCAGTGCCTCACCACCTTCACAGGAAAGAATTTCTTCCTAATAATTGATCTAAAACTACCTAATTTAATCTACCTAATCATCTAATCTATTCTTGCAGTTTAAAACCTTTGCCCATCTTGGGTCCCTTACTCTTTTGACCTTTTGTTTACTCTTTGTTACCCAAATGTTGGGCGATTGGAGAGGCCACCTGGTGGCCTAGGTCATCTTTTTATAGCCATTTCCACCTCTCTCATCCCCAGACTCTCAGGCACTAACCACATCATCAAAAACTATTGAACTACTGCCTTTAACAGAGTGACACCTCTTGGTTTGAGGCACATGAGCGTGCACATCCTTCAGGCGCATCCCAGCTGCAAAAGGAAACACATCAGCTTAAACTGGGATTAAACCCCCTTTATCAGGGGCTTGGGGAATGGCTGGTAACTCGTAAAGCTTGATTGTTTTTTCTGGTGTGAGCATATAATGGGACTGAGCTTCAGACAGCTCCGCAGAGGACACGCTTCTCCTTGCCTTGAAAAGGGACATGTGTTTTGTCCCCAGATACCCTCACACATACTCTCCCCCTACCCCTTTAAACCTCTCTCCTCCCGCTGCTGCCTCTTCTCCTTTCCTAAGTCATTCTCCATGCAGCGCCGTCAAATCTCAGCTGACACAAGCTCCGGCAGCCTGCCACAGGCAGCATCAATTGGAGCGATAGCATCAGCTGAAGAGTTATGAGGTCACACTGGTTAATCTGCAAACCAAAAAAAAACTTAAGATCTGAGGCAGGGAAAGCCTTGATAACCTTTGCTTGCAGTTAATCCTGAGCTGAGGCAAACATACACCAACCCAAACTGGAGACAGAAAGCTGAGACTTTCCAGAGCTATTACAATACCTCCATCTCTCCAGAGTCCTAACCACCAACGGTGTTACTGAGCATTTCAGGCAAGAGTTAATCAAAACCCAGGGAGAAAATGTGAAGCAGACTCTTCCCAAGCCCTTAAATCTATGTCTCCATTTATTAAACGAGAGAGAACCAGACAGAGCTTGCTGCTCAACTGACGCCTGCGAGAGTTCAGCTCGCTCTCAAGGTTTGGGTGGTAATTAGCGCTGCCAAAAAGACAACGACCAGGCAGAGAGAGGCAGGCAACTATTTTGGGCCATCTCTATTTGCCTTTAGAGATCTCTGCGATTTGTTTCAGCGTGGAATCTGTGAGAAGTTCCCGGCAAAGCGCTCAGCTCCCTCTCTGCAGCGCTTGAATACGTTGAGGGCTTGAAACGCAGAATTCCTACTGAGTGCAATGAGGATTGCTCCATCCCAGCCCCCAGTGCCCATATTTCAATGGATTAAGCGCATAACCCAGCGCAGCAAGCACGACACATGTTTTCCCAGCTTTCTCAGACATCGGTCTTGCCATAAAATGAAAAGTTCAAGGACATTTAATTCCGGGATCATATAAATGCATAGCATTTAAGGTCAGAAGGGACCATTAGATCATCTGTTCTTGCTTCCTGTACATCACAGGGCACTAAATTTCTCTCTTCTACCCTTATATGAACTAAATAATCTGGTTTTATCTATAGCGTGTTGCTTAGGAAGACCTCCCATTTCGATGCAAAGGTACCAAGAAATGGGGAATCCTCCATTTCACGGGCAGTTTGTTCCAGTGGTTAATCACTCACACCATAAAAGCCTTGTACATGCCTTATATTTCATGGGAATTCCTCAAGCTTTGGCTTCCAACCACTGATTCTTATTCTGCTTGCCTTCTCTAGATTGAAGAGCCCTTTAAGCCTGCTGCTTTCACCCCACGAGGATGCTCAGACGGGTAAACCGAATCATTCTTCAATATTCCTTCTGACACATTCACAGGCTGAGATCCTTCCAGTCCTTTTGGGGAGATCATACCTTCCTGCTCCCTACAAATAGTTTTTGGGGGTCTTTAGTGCTCTTTTTCCTATCTCTCAGTGATCTTATACAAAAGGAGACCTCCCAGAGCTGACCATAGAGTATGGCTACTATTTGCCCACTCCCTTGCACTCCTCCCAAGGATGCAGGTTGGAGTCAGCCTGTTTCTGCTACAGGATGGACCAGGGAAAAACCTTTGCAAGACTGTAAATGAACGACTTGCTCATCCATTTCAGTCACTGCTTTCTAGGACACATCTCCCACTTTCCAGCCTGACCTACTTTCCATCTTACCAGACAAGAGAAGTTTCCATTTGTTTTGTTTGAGGGAGCCAAAGTCACCCGACCACTCTGTCCTCATCATCGTTAACGCTGAGTTAATCATTGCACCACTGAATATTTTATCCACAGGATTTAGCGTCAACTTCCTGCTCATTCATGAAAATTTTCGATAGCGTTGGGCCCAACATTGATCCCTGGAGAATACACTAGGAAAACCCTCAGGCTCTCTGAGAGCTGCCAAGTATTAAGCCATTTCAGAGAATTTTTTTGCTATATTTAGCTTTTTCTTTTTTTTTTTTTTTAACGGGAACCGGCTATGCTGTTGACTCAAGTGCTGTACAGAAAGGTAAAGACAGGGTATCTACACTTCATTATTTTCTTTAAGAACAAATCACCTATTTCCTTCAAGAATGAAAAATGTTTTATTTTCATTAAAATATGCTACCTAGCTGCCATTTGGCCCTGTTCAGGAGTAAACATCAGGAGCTTTAGACTTACCCAGGGACTTTACTATTTACTATTTACTACTTAATATTACTCCTTTTAGCCACCATGAATCACTAAAGCAGGGGTCTCATCTAGATTATTAATATATTCCCTTGGATATTTGATACAAGGCATTTCAGGTCCCAGGGATGCGAAGTCACCCTCAGAGGGGTCCTGCACTATCCAGTGCCTGTATATTGTAGCTTTAGCCCTGTCTAAAATGCCTCAGTGAATAAACCAAAGCTAGATAGAATGGGAACCTGTGGGGGTGTTAGGAGATGTGATTCCTGAGGCTGAGATGACCCCCAAAATTGTGGTTGCCCTGTGACTGAAGGCACCACAGAGGCGCAGCAGCGTTGATACAGCCGGTTTTGTTGGCATCCCAAATCATGCACAGGTCATCCTTTCTCCTGACTGCTGGTGATAGCCCAGAACTCAGGCCCTTTGCATGGATTCCTAATCTTGTGCAGGGGCACACAAGGTTTTTCATTTCTCCAGTTTCTCCTTCCTTGGCGCTCCTGTAATTTTTTTCATATCTTTCTCCAGACAAAGCAGAAGGCTGAGACTCCCACTGCACCTTTCTTTTTATGGAAAGATATACAAGGCGCCCAGATTTCTTGGAGGAAAACAGCTGGCAGGAGGATCTCTAGAGAAACAGAACTTTTTGTCCCTGTAGATAACTGATTCAAACCTGTTTTAAGGCCCTCAACACTCCCCGGTACTGTATGAAACGGTGAGATCTCATTTCAGCTCCTTGCTGCCAAGGCATTGAATTCGCAAAAGCTGCGACTAAGCAGGACCGCTGCCCGAGAGGGGCAAGGATCAGGTCTAGGGGGAGGGTGACGGTGTTGGACAACTGCAAGGTGAATGCTGCCAGCTGGCTTGGGCATAAAGCAGGGAGACCCAAGGGACCTCATGAAGCCTCTGCCAACTTCGTCCAGGTGGTTCCCAAGCTGGCATCATGAAAGGGAACAGGATTAACCTACTGAAGCATCTTAAAGGAGCCCTCCACCTCAAAGATCAAAGCCCTCCTGGCTTTGCTTCTCTTGTTACACCTGCCTCCCTTTGTGGGCACGCCTTACAAAAAGCCCACAATCTTTTTTGGACTGGGGGATTTGCTCAGGTGCATTTCACAGTGCACACCACTCAATGCCAAAAAAAAAAAAAAAAAGAAGAAGAAGAAAAAGGAAAACCAGTTCAAAACTCTTTTGTCCCTGGCCACAAAGAAGACAGGAGGCCCATTTGGCCAGGAGGCCCATTTGGCGCATAATGGAAGGGGAAAGAAATGAGAGCAAGGAGCAGGACCAAGCTGTTGGAGATTCCCTCTGAAACACAAGCCCTGCCATGTTGCTCAGAGGGCCAGCATTGCAGGTAAGACCCTTTGCAGGACCCATCTGACCCTCCTGAACCTTTTTATCTAGGTCCCAGCCTCAGAGAATCTGGAAATATTTTGGGTTGGAAGGGATCTTAAAGGATCATGGAGTTCCAACCCCCTGCCATGGGCAGGGACACCTCCCACTACTCCAGGTTGCTCCAAGCCCCATCCAGCTTGGTCTTGAACCCCTCCAGGGATGGGGCAGCCACAACTTCTGTGGGCAACCTGTCCCAGTGTCTCACTACCCTCACACAGCAAATGTCTTCCTAATATCTAATCCAAATCTTTCCTATTTCAGTTTAAAACCTTTACCCCTCATCACTATACATCCTAAAAAAGATGGGGATGTAGCTCCCAAAGACTTTGGAGTCTCCTTGCATAGCTCAGTGCATCTGACCTCCCTGTCTCAGTAGCAGTGACCTCCTCACTGCTCTTCTTTACTCTTCCTTTTCCCCACCTAGTGGAAACACATATGCCAAAGGGCCAGCACTCTGCCATGGTCCCCAAAGCCATTCAGGAAGGGGACGGGATACAAAAACCATCAAGAATTAGAAGAAAATCAGGTATAGAACTGAAGAGGCTGTCTGAAGGTCAAACACATTTATGATTTTATCGGTATCATGATTGACACTAGTTTTATTAAAGCCATGTAGTCACTACCTAAAGAACGCTGTGGCCAGATGCATCTTGGTTTAAGAGAAGGTTAAGCACAGACTGCTCAAAGTGGAGCGAAGCTGGGGTTCTGTGCACTGGATCTGGATTCTGTTCAACTACAACAGGCTCATGACACCCATAGTATCCACAGAAGAGACAGAAGCTATTGATAACTTGCCTAGAGAAGTTGTGGATGCCCCATCTCTGGAGGTGCTCAAGACCGGGCCAGATGGGGCTTTGAGGAACCTGGTCTGGTGGGAGGTGTCACTGCCCATGATCTTTAAGGTCTTTTCCAATCCAAACCATTCTATAATTCTACGATTAAGGGTTTGGTGACCCAGCATCACACTCCTTCTCACGTGTGCAGACACGTGTGTGCAGGCTCCCACACACGCAGACACACAACCCTGGCAGCCACCTCACAGCCTTTGTGAGCGCTGGTAGATTTAGACCGTATAGGAAGGGGCTGTGGGGGTACATTATTTTATTTACTGGCTTCCATTTCACACCCACGAACCATAAAATTCTAACTACAGCTTTTCTCGGGCTTTTACCATCTATGATATCTGTCTGTCTGTCTCTTACTTGTCCGCACGCAGGCAGTGTGCTGGCAATAATGTACGTCTTGAAGGAACAATATCACCTCCGCTTTCCCGAGGATTACAGCCTGCCTCTTCCAGGAACAGCCATCCCTGCCCCTGCTTTATTAACCGACCAGCAGGCACTGAGAAAAACCCTCACCCACACAATCAGGAGAGTGGTTTTCTCAGCATTTGCGCAGAGCAGGAAATTAGGAGCGTACAATAAAACCAGAGGACAGCTGAGGATCAGCTTCAGCTCTCACCAAAATAATAGGTGAGGAGAGGTTCCTTCCAGTTGCCTGGGATTTTACCTGAGGAGAACGGTATATCTCCTGCTTTAACCTTGTGAGTTACAACATCACCTTTTGGGCTCACGTTTTAGAAAAACACAGGAGCTCATGCCCCTGATCCTTTATCTTCTCCAGAGGACACACAGATTTTATATGTATCTGTCCCAAGGGAGGTGAAGGAAAAGTAGTGTTTTGTACTTCTTTTATTTCTCATTTCAGCCATCACTCCTGAATCAGCATCTCAAAAATCCTTCCCTGCTTTGTATTTGTATCTTTGAAGACAGTAAATGTCTGGGAAGGAGGAAAGCCCAGCCAGGTAGGAGCACAACTCAAGTCCCTCCCTGGCCAGAGACCCATATTTGCACAAGTTCATAGAACCATAGAATCATAGAATGTTTAGAGTTGGAAGGGACCTCAAAGATCATCAAGTTCCAACCCCCCCTGCCATGGGCAGGGACACCTCCCACCAAACCAGGTTGCTCAAAGCCCCATCCAGCCTGGCCTTGAACCCCTCCAGGGATGGGGCAGCCACAGCTTCTCTGGGCAACCTGTTCCAGTGCCTCACCACCCTCACAGCAATTTCTTCCTAATATCCAATCTAAATCTCCCCTCTGCCAATTTAAAACCATTACCCCTTGTTCTATCGCTACACTTCCTGATAAAGAAACCCTCTCCAGCTCTCCTGGAGCTCCTGAGCTCCCTTCAGATACTGGAAGGCCCCCAGACCCTTTTGTTCTCCAGGCTGAACAGCCCCAACTCCCTCAGCCTGTTCTCATAGGAGAGGTGCTCCATCCCTCTGATCATCCTCATGGCCTTATGCTGGACCCATTCCAACAGTCCCATGTCCTTTCTCTGTTGAGGACTCCAGAGCTGGACACAGGACACAGATGGGGGTCTCACAAATGCAGAGTAGAGGGGGAGAATCACCTCCCATGACCTGCTGGTCACACTTCTTTTGATGCAGCCCAGGCTGGGGTTGGCTTTCTGGGCTGCCAGCACACACTGCCGGCTCATGTTGAGCTTCTACTCCATGAGCACTCCCAAGTCCTTCTCCTCAGGGCTGCTCTCCAGCCATTCTCTGCCCAACCTGTATTTGTGCCTGGGATTGCTACAAGTTATTCCATCTCCAATCCACTTCATCTACTCAAAGCATCTCTGAAAGGAACATAAACACCATCCAGGACTATTTCTTTCCATTAATTATGAAGGAAGCCTGTACGGGGGGGTGGAATGAATCTGGAACATGCTTTTTTCTCGCACACACAGCAGGGGCTGGAGCATATCTGCAGCTCACAAGGATGCTGAGAAGCTGTGGGACCAGGGGGATTGCCTGGCGCTAATGGTGGATGTTTAGAAAGGCATGTACCGAATCCCTGGAAACGTTTAACTCAGGCGATTTGTTTTCCTAAAAGATATGCAGTATTGCTGAGCTGGGGCTCGGAGCAGACATCTCCCTGGGGAGTTCTATGACCTGAGTTCTGTAGACTGCATTAAACAATCCCACTGGTCTCTTTTGGCTTTCAAATCTATGCATTTATAAGTAGTTGCCAAATAGTTTCAATGATAATCGTCAGCTCGTGCTGAAAAGAGCTTAGCCAGGAGAACAGACCTTATGTGAAGTGAAAACTTTATTGTTGTTGTTGTTATTATTATTATTATTATTATTACTGCAGATGGATTTTGTCTCGCTCAGCTTTAAAGCACATTTTCTCTCTCAGCATATGGATTTCAGAAGACAAGTTGCCTGACTCGGCGACCAGGCCAATAATGGGACTGCTATGGTTAATTGCCATATTCGCCAGACAAGTATGAATTGCTGCTTCTAGATTAGCCAGGCAGACAGTGGAGGCAAAGTTTATCATCCCCCTAAATGTGATTTGTTTTCTGCTGATGCACGAATGTCCCAACAATTAGTTTGCTGCGTTAAAAACTTAGCTTTTTCCAGAGCTATTATATCGCAGCGTTTGTGAACTATTTGAGAGTCTAAGTTTTTAAGACAATTCACAGTGAAATGACCATTCCAGCACCCTCAAGTGTTAATGCACGATCCTGAATTTTCTGCTGTTTTGCAGTGCATTACGCATCTAGAGCATCTGTGATACTGGCAGTTGGGAGGGAGGAGGCCGGGGATTGGTGGTGTAAGAGATATTTCTCATGTTGAGGTTAACTAATTGTATTCCCATCTCGTTAGACCAGGTAGCAGGGCTTCAAAAAAGCCTCCAAGTCTTTCCTACTGATTTGCTCCAAAGTGTTGGAGAGATGTCCTGGAAAACAGTGATATTTATAAATAAAAGAAACCAAGGGGGATGCAAAAAGAACACGTCAGCAAGTTTTGGACAGAGGACAGATGCCCCATCCCTGGAGGTGTTCAAGGTCAGGCTGGATGGGGCTTGGAGCAACCTGGTCTGGTGGGAGATGTCCCTGCCCATGGCAGGGGGTTTGGAACTGGATGATATCTAAGGTCCATTCCAACTCTAAACCATTCTATGATTCTATGACTGATCTTCCAAAAACCCCAGCTCTGATCCCCATCCCCAGAAGAAATCCACCCAACCAAAACCGACCCACATCCTCCACTGCCTGCTTGCTCTGCCCCAGATGCTGTCTGTTCATGAGAAGAGGAGCACAGGAGGGATTCTCACCTGTACTTCCAGCAACTACACTGAGAGATCTGGAAGATAATGAAAGCCAAATTCCTTATCTCCTTGACATTTGAAATGTTGCTCCCTTTCCGTTTTTTAATTGCTTTTTTTTTTTTTTTTCATTCCTGCAAATTTCATGATTTTCCATTCCTTAACTAACAAGAACCCTAAATATTCTTCTACAGGCAGTTATGGAAAAGGGTTCCATATTTAAATGCCCTGTATTAAAAGTGAGGCTATCACTGGTAGTTCCTCCTGATTAAGGTCCTCTGAATTCCTAAATTTTAATTCAGGGTATCCCATGACAATTCATCAATTATTTATTTTTTTTTAGTGATGAATTACATTGATTCAACAGTTTCCCCTCAAAATGATGTCTGTTTTCTCCAGAATTCTTACCCCTTTTGTAAAAGAATCTAAACAATTAATTTTCCTATGACTCTTGATAGGTCTGGTTTACTTTTCTGATCTCAATAAAATTCCATTTCAAGAGAATACTTAGCCATAGTTTAGTATTACTTTCTCCATTTCCTTGACTTTATTTGTGATTCTTTTTATTTTTTGTATAATTTGTCAAGCAGTGGTTGATGCATGGCTCTTCTTGAAAAGGATAGCTTAGAGACCAATTAGTCAACCTAAAAACTGGCAAAGTCCTCCTAATGTGACTTCATGACTGCCATAAAATGGCAGCTAAATAAAGATCTATCTCGCTTTTAAAAATATTAACCTTTTTGTTGACACTGCCATTTATCAGAAGGCTTATTCTTTGAATGACGAGATGGATACAGCAAAAAGCGGAGCTAAAGGCCACCAGTTACCCCATCATCAAACAGATGGGTAGCAGATGCCCAAGGGGGCTTTTAAGCATAAAGACTCACTAAGAAACCATTTTGGCAAAATAACTGAAATTAAAGCATGAGTTAGAAGTTTGCTTAGTATAAAATAATTCCTTAATTACTTAGGAATTGACAGACTTCATAGAATCTAATATCCACCCCTCTCTGTCTCCTAATTCTGCTCAGTGAGCCAGATGTTTCAAAAAAGGTGCGAGCATCCTGCAAAAGGCAGGCTCTTGTATTAGAATCATAGAATGTTTAGAGTTGGAAGGCACCTTAAAGATCGAGTTCCAACTCCCCTGTCATGGGCAGGGACACCTCCCACCACACCAGGTTGCTCCAAGCCCCATCCAGCCTGGTCTTGAACCCCTCCAGGGATGGGGCAGCCACAGCTTCTCTGGGAATCCTCTTCCAGTGCCTCACCACCCTCACAGCAAATAATTTCTTCCTAATATCTCATCTAAATCTCTCCTCTTCCAATTTAAAATCATTCCCCTTTGTCCTATCACTACACTTATGACAATCCCTCTCCAGCTTTGCTGTAGCTCCCTTCAGATCTGGGAAGGCTGCCCTAAGGTCTCCCCAGACCCTTCTCTTCTCCAGGCTGAACAGCCCCAGCTCCCTCAGCCTGTCCTCACAGCAGAGGTGCTCCATCCCTCTGATCATCTTCGTGGCCCTCCGCTGGACCCGTTCCAACAGGTCCATGTCCTTTCTCTGTTGAGGACTCCAGAGCTGGACACAGGACTCCAGGTGGGGTCTCACAAGTGCAGAGTAGAGGGGGAGAATCACCTCCAGTGCAAAGCTACCTCTGTATTTTCTAATACCTAGAGACTCATTAATAATCTGAAGAACTGCAGTTAGGACTTCTTCTAAACTTCTATGTTAGTTTATTTTATTAACTAAAATTCAGGGGAAAGCACTAAGCTTCAAAACATTTTATATTTTTTTTCCCCCTTTTCTACTTTGATTGCAACTGCATCTCCATGGTTGCTGTTTAGAATAAAATCTTGCAAGGAAAAATGTAAAAAAAAACCAAAACAAAACCCCATCATATTAATTGTATTTCCTGGGGAAATTCTCTCCTGCAATGAACCTGCAGAGTCAGTGACGGTGCCTTGAACTGCAGGACAGGCTGCGGTTGGGGCTGGGTGGGAAGGCGCCAGCAGAAGAACCTTCCACTGGAGGTGGAGATGCTGGTTCACCAAATTCAATTCATCAAGCGCTGACAGATTGCAATGAGCCGTTCTTCGGCGCAGCACATCAGAAGAGGAGTAGGAAACTTCCAGTAATTTGCAAGTTTTGCAGCTGAACTTAGAAATGCTGAGATGGTTTTGGAGGGGCGAAAAAAAAAAAAAAATCTTTTCCAAATAAACCTTTCCGCAGGAAGGAATTAAGGGATCAAGTGTTATGCTTGAAATACCTGTGGCAGCAGTTTAGTTGCAGGGGTAGGAGGTTGAGGGGGAACTCAGACCTAAAGCACTAAAGCTGAAGGGTCTGCGACAGAACAGACTTCAGCAGATCGTGATTTGAGTTAACATATCTTGTTGACGAGCATTAATAACCCAATTAACCAGCATAAGTCTTGGAGATCCACCTGCAGCTATTTTGTTCCTGCTTGGGAAAGCATTGCCTCTATTAACACCAGACTGCTGGAAGCCAATCCAGTTTCATGTTTCCAGTGGTAAAATGGGTGAGGACAATTAATTTTCACCCTTCGTGAATTCAGGAGGCAAGGAGAAGAGAAAAGGTGAGAGATGCTCTTCAAACTATCCAAGGAAAGGGAGGAAATTAACACAACAGCTCCTGGTAGTTAGACCAACAGTCCCAAGCTTGATAAACAAAGCTGAATTCCCAGAGCATCCTTTAGCTCCTCTGGCTGCTGGCTGTTGATAAGCTCAGGACAAAACCTACCACCAATCTGCTGGGAAAGGAATGGGGTCGGGGTTCAATCCCACCTTTAATGAACTGGTTTTCATTTTTTTTTGCTTTCCCCAGCTCCCTGCAAATGACTATTTCTTTGTCAGGCAGGACTGGAAGCTCAAATCTCCGTTGCAGCATAGCAGGAGCTCACCTTGCCTGTGGGAGCTTGGGTGGGGGGACACGATAAGGACATTCACCCTGCAAACCAGTCCTGCTCGTAAAGCACCACGGTGGAATATCTTGTCGCTGTAAAGTGAGAGCACTGTCCTCTTCCAGGGACAGAGTGCAAGAGACAACACTAAGCTAATAAGGCAGAGCTGCCACCGGGGGAAACGACCTATTCATTTCCATTAAAAACGCCTGGTGGTTTCAGGGCCAGGGTTTAATAGCTCATCTGCGGGAAGGAGCTGGGAAGGACGGGAGATCTGATCGTATGAAAGAGGTGGGCCTATCAAAGCACCGTGCAGCTTAATAGCTCTGATTTTATCTACTGACAACTTTGAGAGGCTAAAGAAAATCTCTGTGCTCACCTCTCCCCGGTTCCCCTGAGGGAGTTCCAAGTTTATAGGCAGCATCGAGAAGAGAATAAACCGATTTCTGCATAGGTGGTCGGTCAAGGGAATAAGCATACTGGAAAGGAAGATGAAACAGCAGAGGTGCGTAGCCTACAGGAAATTCAAGGAGTCAATCTCTGCCTTCTGATGTCCTGAGCCACAGGCTAATGGAAACGGAGAGGATGTCACTGTTTTCTGTCTCTTTTGACACTCACTGCTCCATGTTCATTACTAACACTCATTAGATAAAGTTTTCTTGGCTGGAGACATCTCAGTCAGACCAGTGCAGCTGGGCCAGTACCCAGCCTATCCCTATGCCACTGAAGAGGAACAGTCAAACAGCAGCATCTCTTCCAGGAGATGTAAATGTGAAGAATGATACGACGAGGAGAGGGAAGACAACGTCAGCATTGAAGACAGATTAGAATCATAGAAAGATTAGAGTTGGAAGGGACTTTAAATATCGTTGAGTTCCAACCCCTTTGCCATGCACAGAGACACTTCCCACTATACTCCCAAAGCCCCATCCAGCCTGGCCTTGAAAATATCCAGGGATGGGGCATCTTAATTTGCCAGGCAACCTTAGATTGTGGAAACGCCTTCATAGGTAGGATCAGACATTCCTGTCAGAGTTGGTTCCATCTGGGTGGTAAGCTCCCCTCTTATGTGATAAGGGAAACTGATGGCATGAAGAAATTAGGCTATGGAAGATGTGTGCCTGGGGACCCAGCAAGAGTGGGCTTCTGTCACCAGCACTTGCCTTCCCCTCGGTAACACAACAGATGAGCTTCTCTATGTCACAGTTAAGGGTCACTTGGTTTCCATTATGAACCTCATTTTCAGGGGACCATAATTCACATATTTTATACTGCATGTTGCCAGGAAAGACAAGAAAAAAAAAAAAAAATAGCCCCACAAAAAATGCAAGCAATAACTCACCACACAAAACCCACCCCCTCACCCAACCCCCAAACACATAAAACTCCCACAAAAAAAAGGAAAGAAGGACAACAATGGCCCCAGCTATCCTGAATTTGTTTCTCCCACATGAAGCCTGGTGGGGAGATGTTGTTTAA
>VZRU01017016.1:91720-109670 GCA_013398155.1 Pedionomus torquatus | reverse complement strand
AGCATCCCTCAACGTCCCCCAACCATTTCTCTTGTACATTGTTTTGATAACTGAGTATCATTACCTCTAGCTCAGCATCTTGATATTTACAAAGGATGTGCCATGACCACTGCTGTCCAAGATTTTCCCTCCCATTTCTCAACCAGGATAATTAGAAGAAACCTTGGTAGCTTAGCCAGATTGTAATACAGTGTGGGAGATGACCCCATGGGAGGCTTAGGATCAAGTCCAGACTTTCTTATCTATCAGTTCTTTCTGCACCTTCTCCCTATGGAGACTAAACATTTATCTGCAATCATGCAGAGTACAAAAGCTGTAGGGCTCAATGGTGCAGCACTTACTGACACACCAGTAGAAGACCAGGACCTAACCTTTGCTCAGGCTGCTCAGACACACGAGTCCTTTTGAAAACCTTGGAATGTTTGCCTCCTGTAGCTCTTTCAACATCCATCAGTTTGTTGCTGCTCTTACAGTTGCGGTTATATTTTGCAGTCATTTCCTGAGCAAAGAAATAAGTCTAATCTTGTAAGAGCACAAGATTTTTTTTCCCTCATAAATAGCTTCAAAGAAACTAATTACTAATAAGTGTCAAAACCTATCGTGGATTCTCATGTGCATCATTGATCTATGATGGTTGGGATTTCAATCACAGTTTTCACACTGATTACAATTTGTTTATATATGTATATATATAGCCTTGAGTGTACGTACTTACATATATTTAAGGCTTTATAAAGAAATACAGAAGCAGTAACATGAATAAGAAGCACAACACATTAGCAGAAATATAACATAAATCAATGAAGTGCAGGACAAGCAGGAGGTAATTTAAAGCTACATAATTTAGGATAGGGGGTGAATGGAAATATTGGATCTGCTTGGGAATTCCAGGTATAAAGAATTGTTTAATCTAGCTGGGAAAGTCATAAAAAAGAATTGATAACTAGCAGTTGAATGCAGAGAAAAGACCACATTGTGATGAAGATGTACATGGTTCATAGTGATTAATCACTCCAGAAACTTAATAGGAGAATTGGTAAATATCACCATCTCATGACATTTTCTGGTTGGAGACTGGATGACTTCCTAGAAGATATGTTTTAGCCAAGCAAAAGTAATTGGGTTCAGGACAAGAGCAGACATGAAGTGAGTTAAGAACTGCCTAAGTGACAGATCTCTGAAAGTAATTGTCAATGCAGAATTATTGTTGAAAAGGAGTGTTGCTAGACTCTTCTAATGCACTATTCATCAGAGATCTGGAAGTAAATACAAAACTACTCCTGATGACATTTGTAGATGACATTATGCCTGGTGAAACAGAAAAGAACATGAGTCCATGGCATCCTTATTTAACAAACTGCACCTCCTGGCTTGGTCAAGCAAAATGCATTCTAAGGCAATAAGGGGATGGTTACAACAAGATGCTTCTTGCTAACACAGACAAAACCTGGACAAGCACTTTGAGCTTGACACTCAAATCTGAAAGTGCTGATGGGATCTTTGGCTCCATAGCCAGGTGACTTGTAGTGTATAGCAGTCATAAGGTTGAACTCAGTCGTAAGGCTGAGTATCTTGAAATGGGTCTGACAGCCACATTTTAAAGCATATGGTGATGAAACTGGAGAGGGTACAAAAAAAGAGCCACAAAAAATGATTGAGTACTGGAGAAAATTATTTGCAGGGCAAGCATTGAAGAATTATGTTTAGCTATCAGAAATAGGTTTGATTTCAGGGGAAAAGTGCCTTGTAGGTGAGGAAATTACATGGTTCTGAGGGACTGGAGTTAGGTAGCTAATTTCTCAAAGGAGCAAGGCTGGGACCATTCCTTTCTGGCATTTCCTACATAATAGTTTGAGTGACCCCTACCCATTATAAATTCAACTAATTCCTGACTTTGTCCACATATTGTAATTGAAAGACTTCACTTAAATCCTTGGAGTCCACTTCAGGGCTGGGTCTTACATTGCCCTGGAGCAATTCTGGATTTGGCTTGGGATTCCTTTCTGGAAGCAAAATGTAACTGATTAAAGTAAAATGGTTCTTTAGCCTAAACCAAGCTGAAGCACTGATGAATCTGACAGGCTAGAGACAGACTAAGCAGCCTAGACGATCCTTCCTCTCTTGGCAACCTTTGAAAATGAATTTACAGAAGAATCATGTAAATGTCTCTTTAACTTTGACTGACAACAATGTACACAATGGACAGTTCTTGCGAAAGGTGTCATACAGTACCAAGCAAAATCTTACTACTGTGTGTTGAAAGAAGCCATTCAATGGCTGAAGAAACACCACTGAGGTGAGGAAAAATATGACTTTCCTTAGAAAATGTTAAATCACTGAAACTGGAGTTTTTACTTTGACTGGCTTTGGCTTAGAAAATTTCTCCAACTTAGGATGGACCTCTTGGCATAGGAAGGCACAGAGCCTCACCTTCATGGTAAGATCCCACTGGTGATGCATGATATCATCACTTCTCTTTCTAACCTATCTGAACCAGAGCAGATGCTGAACCTCATCTTCCAGATTGGTGCTCCAAGTATTCCTGGATGGGTCTGCCATTCTGTTGTATTGGGCTGTTCTGTAAGGCTTGTATAACATTTAGTACATCAGGAATACTTAATTTCTCTTGTCTAAGTGTATTATCCATGGAGAGGATAACAATTTTTATTTCTCATGAAGAAATACAGAATGGCATTAGCTTTGTCAAAATATGAAGTGTGCTGCCCCTCTCCCCCTAAAAAATATCCACACCAAAAACCTTCAGAGAATATAAAAAATTTCCGCCTTTGCTCTTGTATATTTTTGTTGGGCCAGTCACACAGAAAGAAATACAGACCATGAGATCATAACATCAGTAGTCAGAGGGTACACTGCACAGGTGAGGTGAAGTTGACTTTAGAAATTACATGAAGGAGAAAAACAAGCATGCTCACATGCAATTATTAATGTGTAAAATCCTTCAGATAGCAATGGGTGGTATCCATATGGATATCCATCTATGGATAATCTGCTTAAAGAGAATATCCAGTTCCCAGTATCTGTGTACTTCATCTAAACTGTAAATCATCTTAGCTATTCCTTTCCTCCCAGGGCTTTGCACAACTTGACACATGGATGCTATATATGTTTTAATTATTTATCATTGTTGTGGGACACCTGAAACTTTTGGAGATGGAAACATGAGGAACAAGGTGTATCGTATTTCAACATGAAGCTCTATCTGAATAACAGTTTGCAAACATACTTCAGGATGTTTGGTATTGTGTGTGTGAATGAACCCCTGCCAGCCCATGTAGAGTGTGAACAAGACTTCATAAGTCCAGGGTGCAACATTCAGCATGTATCATAGAGTCATGTCATAGAACTCTGGAAGCTCTTGTTGTATTAAGACACCAGAATCTTTATTTGGTCTCGTAAAGTACAGCACCTTTCCCAGCCAGGTAGCCTCAAGTGGAGAGCACTGGAGCAGGCTGTACAGGGAGGTTGTGAAGTAGCTTTCTCTGGAGTTCTTCAAAACCTGCATGGATGCAGTCCTGAATGATGTGTTCTGGGCAATCCTATTTAGCAGGGGAGTTTGGCTAGATGATCTTTAGAGTTTCCTTCCAACTCTGATAATTCTAAGGTTCTGTGACTTTATAAGGTTGGTCCATGTAGTTGTGGGATGCTTGAGACTCTACCATAGATATAGAACTGTTGGAATGGGTCCAGCAGAGGGCCACAAAGATGATTAGAGGGACGGAACACCTCTCCTATGAGGACAGGCTAAGAGAGCTGGGGCTGTTCAACCTGGAAAAGAGAAGGCTCCGGGGAGACCTTATTGAAGCCTTCCAGTATCTGCAGGGAGCCTACAGGAGAGCTGGAGAGGGACTCGTTGGCAGGAAGTCTAGTGATAGGAAAAGGGGTAATGGTTTTAAACTATAAGAAGGGAGATTTAGATTGGATACTAGGAAGAAATTCTTTGCTGTGAGGGTGGTGAGGCACTGGAAGAGGTTGTCCAGAGAAGCTGTGGCTGCCCCATCCCTGGAGGGATTCAAGGCCAGGTTGGATGGGGCTTGGAGCAACCTGGTCTGGTGGGAGGTGTCCCTGCCCAGGGCAGGGGGGTTGCAACTTGATGATCTTTGAAGTCCATTCCAACTCTAATCATTCTGTGATTCAATGAATCACAAACACACCCAGTAGAAAGCAGATTATATTTATCACTGCCAGGTGCACAGAAGAGCCTCAAAATACCTAATTCTGCCTTTTCTTCCTTTTCTTTCTTCATTAGCATTTCCTGACACTTCTGCAGTGATAGCCAGCCTTGGTATTGGGTGGTGCAGAGTTCCCCTGAGTCACATGGAGCAGCACCAGGCACCAGCCAGAGCACCCTCACTCCCCAAACCCGAGGAAAAAAAATAGAGAAGAAATGCTTGGTCTGCAAAAACCGACGTCTGATTGATTTCCCGTGCTCCAGGGAATGTGCAGCACTACTTTTTAATTCACACCTCGGTCATTTATCAACGTGTTCTTATTGCAGTTTTCTCTATCAGTGAGTTAAATTTGGGACAAAAAGAACACCAAAAAACCAAAAAACCACAAAAACAAAACACCCAACAACATCAAAACTCCGTGGGCACCTGGAGCTGACACGGACGGGTTTTGCCACATGTCTGTAGTACTCCCTTGCCTCTTGCACCACAGCACCGTTTCCCTTTACTTTCCCCCACCGACCTCTTTAATTTTCGCATTTTCGGTGATTTGGGTTGAACAGCCATGAAGCATTGCCCCCTGCCGGCAGGTCGCACAGCTGGCTGCGAACACGAGGGATGGCTGTCCGTTCGTCTTTACATCCTTCCCAACGGCTCCTGCAGCCTTCAGGCTGAAAGGGAAGGTTACAAATATAAAGATTTACAGCTCGGTATTTAGGTTTTGGGTGTGTTTTTTTTTTTTTTTTGTTTTGTGGTGTTGTTGTTTTAATTTATTTTATTTTTTATTATTATTTTTTCTGGAAAAGAAAGGAGCGGAAAGTCAGAAAGAAATAGGCAGCACCAGAAACAGCACTTGGGTCTGTTTAAATTAACACAGAAATATATTTTACGGATTTTTTTTCTCCTGTTCGTTTTTTTTTTTTTGTTGTTGTTGTTGTTTTTTTTGTTTTGTTTTGTTTTTTTTTTGCGTTGTTTTTTTTTTTTTTTTTTTTTTCCCTCTCTTTTTTTTTNTTTTGTTTCCCCTCTCATTTGTGCTTTAAAATATTAACTGACAAAGCATTTCTTGTTCCAGCTGCATGGCATTGTGCTCATGCAGCAGCAAGTGTGACTGAGAAAGACTCATACAGTCCTATTGTTCATTTGGGGTGAAAAGCAGACTAGCAACATGGGTGATAAAAAGTTACTGACAATAAATAAAATATTTTAGAACAGGTTGCAGCTACTTTAGGTGTTGATTTGGTTCTTGATTAGAGCAGGATCTGAGCAGCTTGTAGTCTCAAAGAAAAACAATTATAATCTGCAGGAGCTGAGGGGACACTAGTTCTCCTATTTTAAGACAAGGAGGTGAGGAATAAAAAAAATGAAAATTATTTACATCAGGTCACAGTGGGTAGGATGGCTCTGATTCACATTTCTAGCCCTAGGCTCCACTTGTCCAGATCACAGGTGAGTTTTACTCTCTCTGAAGTTTAGAGCACCTCTGTCCAGCTTAACTTGCAAGGAGTTTAGGTAGCAGAATACATTTTTAATGTTTTTTCACTTTGACAAAACTCTGCCTCTCAAATAAATTATATAATATAGACCAGAAAACTTCTAGTGAGAGCAAGCTAAAAATATAAGATTTTTTTTTCTCTCCATCGCAGCTCCTGTTCCCAAATTACACTTGCCTTGCTCAGAGTCTTAGAAAGCTGACACAGAACAAATTGTCCTATGTAAATTGCAAGTTCCCCTTCTGATTGACAGCAATCCACAAAGATGGATCAATTCCAGAGGAAGTCAACCAAAGACTGTGTCATAACTATTAATCCAATTTTAAAGATGTTTCAAATTGTTGCTGGGTTGCCAGCATGTCCTTTGTAAGGCGCATGTAAATCCAAAGTAGAGGAGCCAGACAGAGTACATATGAACAGTAGTGGGCTAGAGTTTTGCTTGTGTTGAGGAGGGAGAACCACATACTTCTTGCTCCCTACCCGGAGACTTTGCTCTTGAAGATGCGCAAAGGGCAGTTGAGCATGAGACCAGTTACATTCTTTCTGCCTGTTTTGGCTGCTGTTGTCCTTAAACCAAAACAAGTCATTAAGTAATCAAGGGCAATTATTTTTTGAGGTTTGTCTGAGGGAAAGGGAGAGGGACTTTGTGCTGCTGTAAAATTGATATTGTCACACAGCTGATTTGATCATGCCACTCCTCACCACGGAGCTGTTGACTGAGTTTATCAAGGTCTCCCTTTGCAAGTGATAATAAACCTAATAGCTGCCCACAGCTTAATATTTTTTCTTGCACTACATATGTTCACTTCTAGTCCTTAGATTTTTTTTTTTTTTTTCCAGTCTCCATCTGTTCTTTTGCCTTTGAGGTACTTTAGTTACCATGGAAATAACAACCTCATCTGGATGGGTGGAGCTTCGTGCAGCGTAAAGTTTCCTATATAAAGTGGTTTGCAAGGTACAGGGATGGCTGACAAAAATGCATTATTTTATGTGACAGATTTTCATATTTTAGGTGTGTAACAGGGAGATAACTGTGTGTGCTTGTGAGTGTGCAAGGCATGATGTGCCTGTTCCAGGAGGTGGCATGTTTTTGCTCTGCCAGGTGAAATCTTTCACTTAAATCTTCCACGCCTTATTTCTGACAACCTTTAGTTGCAAGTTGGCTTTTATTTATGAGGGCCCGATTGTAAGACACTTTCTGAATCCTGTGATTGTCAGATGGGTCAGGCAAGATAGAGAGCTCATTCCCTAGAGATGAACATCGTTTGTAATCATTGCCATGAAGAAGTTAATTTAATGAGAGGAGTTAATTTAATGAGAGGTTGTCACATGGTCTTTGTTGTCTGCTTATGTGTGTGGCATTACTTCTTTGGTCTCCAGGAAGTGTCTTATGCCTTCAACAACTCCACAAAACAAATGATCCATATGCAATACAATCCAGAGATCACTCAAAACAGTTGTACAAGGATATAATTTTCCTCTCTACAAACCTGGCAAATCCAATGTTCAGCCTGGAGAAGAGAAGGCTCTGGGGAGACCTTATAGCAGCCTTCCAGTATCTGAAGGGAGCCTACAGGAGAGCAGGAGAAGTACTCGTTGGCAGGAAGTCTAGTGATAGGAAAAGAGATAATGGTTTTAAACTAGAAGGAGGGAGATTTAGATTGGATATTAGGAAGAAATTCTTTCCTGTGAGGGTGGTGAGACACTGGAACAGGTTGCCCAGAGAAGCTGTGGCTGTCCCATGCCTGGAGCGGTTCAAGGCCAGGCTGGATGGGGCTTTGAGCAACCTGGTCTGGTGGGAGGTTTCCCTGCCCATGGCAGGGGGTTGGAAGTAGATGATCTTTAAGGTCTCTTCCAACTCTAAACATTCCATGATTCTGTGATTCTATGAAAACCCCCATTTATATCAAATCCGACATTATTTGGGCACAAGTCTTACAAGGAGTGAATGAAGGAAGTGGAATTGTTTAGTCTGGAGAAACAGAGGCTTGAGACCTTATTACTCTCTACAAATACCTTAAAGGAGGTTGTAGACATGTGTGAGGTTGTAGACGTGTGTAGACATGTAGACATGTAGTCATGTGGACATGACTCTCCTCCCAAGTAACAAGTGATAAGAGAAGATGATATGCCCACAAATTGTGGCAGTGAATATTTAGGATGGATATTAGGAAAATTTTCTGCCCAGAAAATGTTATCAAACTATGGAATAAGTTACCGAGGGAAGTGTTAAAATCACTCTCCCTGGAGGTACTTAAAAGATAAGCAGATGTGGTGCTAAGGTACAGTGGTGGTTTTTGGTGGTGTTGGATTAACAGTTGGACTCAATGATCTTGAAGATCGCATCCATCCTAGATGATTCTATCATTCTATGATTATTTTGACGGTGATCCCATGGACTTTAACACAGTCCCAGAAGTTATTATCCACTATTAACCCCTGTAGCATCTGGTAGTATTGATTATACATCCTCATGGAGATAAAGGTATTTTAGATGAATAATTATTTTTGGCAAAGGATATTAAGAAAAGGGCCAGATATGTAAAAAAGATGAGATCTTGGCCCATGAAACATAATATTAAAGCCTGAACAGTCTACAAAATGCTTTTAGGATAGTTCATATATTTAGTGGATGTCTCTTAAAGAACCTGAAGAGCTCCGTGCTTGTCTAGACAGGTAAGTGGATGGGGCCAGGAGATATTTCACAGAAAAGGTTTTAATGCAGTTTCTGCTGAGATCAAATGAACAGGAAAGTGCTAATTCATCAGAGCATATGCAAACAGTTTTCTGATGGAGAATGCCTCTCAAACACAAGCACATTTGTCTGGCTGGGACAGCATTCAGTCCCAATGAAATCATTAAAATTTAGTGAGGAGAGGATGAGTCCCATGCAAGGAATCCCATGCAAATTCCATAGGGTTGACTTTGGTCCATGCTTAGAGTTTGTTAAAGAGAGGAGTCTAAGGTCAAATCCTTGGATCTTCTATCCTAAGCTTACTTTCTCACATCAGTAGAGTGGTAGTATTTCTTTATTTGTGTTACAGTTATTTTTAGGTGCTCTAACTCCAGCTGCAGCTGTTTATTACCCCAACAATCTTTTCAAGGAACAACCTCCTCAGCAATACTGGAAATCTTTCCCATGGAAAGAATCAAAACAAACCAACAAAAAAACAAAACACAAAACAAAACAAAGCAAAACAAAAAACAACAACCTACCAAAACCCTCTAACAAAACCCAGCACCCAGCAATAGAAATCCTTCTCAAAGGCACATTCTAGTGATAAACTCATGACTCTCAGAAAGCTCAGAAACTGGTGGTGGTTCTGGATTTTTTGTAGCAAATCAGGACAATACATCTTTTGGTCCTGCATGGGTGGTCAAATCCAGGGCCAGGAAGCACTCAGTAGTCTCTCTTGATTTCTTTTTTTGTGCCTTGGATGTGGAAAGCTGGACCATTCATGTGTCAAGTACCATTCTGGCTAAAACACAACCAATTGCACCAGTGAACTCTGGTGTGAAGAGTATGACCTGTTACAATTGGTGCCAAGAGCTTTTAGCTGGGAGGCCACAGGTTTGCACTTGGTGTGAAGTGAGCACAGAAGGATTGTTCATCAGACAGACTCACCAGTATAAACGAGGGCCTAGGGGAAGAAAAAAGGCTGATTTCAGCCCTCTTAGAGATGAGGATGTCCAAAGCAACATCTCTGCAAAGGCTGCCAACAGCCAGGGACACTTCCAGCGTTATGTTGTCACATTCTTGGTGCAACAAACTGCTTAGTGAGCCTGCAGTGGCTCCTAGCAGTTTCCATCCAAGCCCCATGTAGAGTGTGTTGGAGTCATAGAAAAATAGGGCTCAGAGGAACGGGGAGAGATCACTGCCATCACCTCCGACACCTGCTGACACAGCCTATGCTGCAAGCTCCAGATCTGAGAAGTAAGTTTTGAAACCTCTTGAGCACACACAGACAGGAGCAAACAAACAAAGAAACAAGGATAAAAACCCCTACCCTTCTTGCTATAATATGGAGAGAGAAGAGCAAGTGGTATTCAGCAGTGGATAGTATCTAGGCATCTCAGCAGTATATTTCAATACTTTTTTGCTGCTGAGCTTGCTTTCTACTTCAGCTTAGAGCTGAATTTTCTGGGGTTGCTTTAGATGTCCTCAGTAATTTTTCCTAGTGGTCAGTTTTCCCAAAGTCCCTTTAACAGCTCATAGAATCTGCTGTCAGGTCCTCCATTAGGATTGCTGGCCCACACGTTGTCTTCACTTGTGACAGCACTTCTTACAAGAATACAAGAACTTCCAAAGGAAGGGAAAACACATTCCTCAGTTAACAGCTCAGAAATCTCCAGCACAACCTACACAAGATTCAGATCCAAAGAGACATCAAGTATGAGAAGACATGGACTAGTCTTAGATGTCCAAGTGTGGGTTTTTTACATTAAACATAAAGTTGTTAAAACCTAAATTCCATGTTTCTATTTCCCTTGAGCTGATTCAGTGGAAACTCAGGATAAATGGAGTTAATACAAGCGCAGTGACCAAAACTGAAGGTCTTCATTCTGATCTGTGCTCCAGTTGAAGCCATAGTGGGGTGAGCAGATACCTTATTTCATAACAGCTCTTCTCCTCTCACTTTATAAGAGGTGTTTTACAGTTCAGATGTAACAAGAGGTAAAATTAAACTTTTTTTTTTTTTTTTTCTGAGTTGGACCTCTACAGTGTCTGCATTGCAAAAAGTTAAAAAATTAGGAGTTTCTCTTTCTTATATCTGGTTTTAATGAACTATTTGTGTTTTACATTGGCATTACAGCTTTCTGAGCTTTATTGGTCTGTTAGTCAAACATCTCAAAATAATCTGAAAGATTTCATTTGAGGTTATTCAGTTATTAATTCTTTTCTTGCTGTTTCTCCCACCGAAAGGATAAATCACAGGAAAAACTTAGGTTGAATTCAATGTGTTTCTTTTTATTGTCATTTCCTAATTTTAGATCAATATGGGAATTAGAGAATATGAAAACAAAAGATTTTGACTTCAAAAGATAAACTTTTCTGCCCAAAATAATCAAATGAATGAAATACAGTATCCCACGTATTTTCAATAATAGATATAAATTTAGGTGTAGGTGTGTTGATTTTTAATTTTTTTTATTTTTTTTTTTTTTTTACTGAAGTACATATTATATTGCAACACGTCACCAGGACCTAGTTATTATCGAGATGCTAAACTGGCCTTGAAATCTAGAGTGGAGCGACTGGTACGTGGGCTTCACATACGCAGGGTTTCTTCACCCTGGCAGGAAGTGGGGAGAAATGGTTTGTATCAGCTGCACCCTGTACATTGTTTTCTCATTCGTCACCAAATGCCAGGAGTTACAGTAATCCATCCTGGAAGTGACAAACACATGATACCATGCAGCCTGATCCTGTGGGAGGAAGGGTGGAGTTTCCTATGGGTGCAGATGCCTCAAGAAAAAGGACTTTTTTTTAAGACCGGAGTCTCTTCCTGGCTGTCCCAGGTTAGTGACAAATGGGCCACAATTTCAAGGTTTTTCAGTATTTCATTTGTGTTTGCTAATAATTTCTGTTGATTTTAATGTGAGTATTTCTCTATTGACTGCAAAGGGAATATTGTGGATTTGGACTGTGGTAGGAATCATCCTCACATATGAAAGGCTAGGATATATACTTTTTTTATCCTTAATTTACTGATTAGGTATTTGTTGCATCTGTTACTCATGCCCTTGTTTCTCATAGTCCTGTGTTTTTCAGAATATACTCCTACCTTTAGTCATAGAAAAAAAAGTAATCTTATAACAGGATTTACAATGAAAAATGGCACTTATTCAATGAAAGCCATTGAAATGGCAGCTAGCTTCTTAAAGACAGGGTTGAGGTTACAAAAGCTGAAGGAACTTTATTATTTCCAGATCTGGTGAGTTTTGGACAGTCCAGCCACTAGGTTGTCTCACATCCTATGTGACTTTTCCATAACTATGAATCAAACACAAACACTTGTTTTCTGGAGCTCTTCAACAGATGTTCATAGTCCAGAGATGATGTTGAGTCATGTGTCAGTACCCCCTTTCCTTCCTTACCCCTTTTTGACATCCAGGACTGAGATACTGGGAGCAGAAGCAGAGCCATACCTGGCTGAGGTCCTGCACGTGGACATAGCTATTAAAACTGAGTTAGCTGTAAATTTCTTGCTGTGCATGCACATATAGTCACATGCAATTACATCGGTTTATGGATGTTTAATGATATGCAGTCACTAAATTCACATCTGGGAAAAACCCTGCTGAAACTGGGTTTGTTCCCCTCATATTGCTTATGAGGTCAAAGGATTGCTTGGTTGCCTGTGCAATCTAGGACTCAGCTTAACTTTTATCTCCTCCTGAGGTATGGCTGATGTGCTTTGGGCACCATCTTTCCACAAATGGAGAGGTTTTTTTGGTGGGGAGAAAAAGTGTTTACTGCATAAAACAGAAAAAAAAAATCACCCAGATCATCACCAACCTTCTGTGCAGCTGCACCACCAGCTCATCCCATTTCAGGAGAGACACTGCTGCTGGTGATGGTGATAGTTATCCCAGGCTTAAGCCTTAAGATCCAGCTTCCTGAGAAGCAGAACAGTGCTTCTGCACAAGTATTTACAAAGCTTGGCCTTTACACTGCCCTGGGGACTGGTTCCCCATGAGCACTGCACCTTTTGGTTTGAATTCTGGATGCGCTTTCTGGCTTTTCTTTTCTCCAGGAGTCTCACATCCAAGATTCAGCATAATTTTATTTGCTCTTCCCTCTCTTTTCAACTTCCTCTTGGCCTCACAGAAGCACCTGTGGAACATAAAAATACAACTGAAGTGCTTAATCGAGTCTGACATTTTCACATTACAACACTAGTTGTTTTTACTGAGTGAAGCACCTTGCTTTCTACACCCAAAAGTAGCTTCATACTCTATAGAGTTGGCAAAACCCCCACATTTTCTGTCCTGGAAGAAGTGTTGTTTTTCAAGTTTCTTTTGATTCAAAATTGAGCTTATAGAAAAATTTATTTCCAGAATTCCACATGGAATAAAAAGTCTGGTTAAAAAATCCCACTCATCATACATTAAGAAGGCCTAAACAACAAAAACATTTACAGACAGAGTCTAGATTTTATTATTGTAATAGTAGTAATGACAGCAATCCCGATTCAGTTATCCATATAAGGATTTCTGATACTGTTTGATATGTCAAAGAATGTTTGAGGTATCTCCAGGGGCCTGAAGGATATGGCAGAGGACTTTTTTCCTTCTGGAAGAACCTCTAAAACCTAGTGGGATGCACCAGGACATCTCAAATGACAACAAACATATGTGTTTGGGAAATGAAACTGAGCTTTGAAAACATGCATACCTCCTTCTGGGGGGATTTAGTCTGTTAGCTCACTTCTGTGTCTGCCTCTGTTGATGTTTGGTCTAATGGATCTCACCCAGTATCAGCACTCTGCTGATTTTAGCGTGGGTGCCCATGTCTGAGAGATGGTCCACTAAATCTCCTGTGTGCCAGCGCTTCCACACTGGGGTGTAGACCTGTGAAGCTTGCCTAAATACCTAGTGCCTAGCTAGGAGTGTGTATTTGACTTAAATTTGACACGTTGATCCCTGTAACACCTCTAATACTGACAGCTCTCATGTCATGCCAGAAAAATTCAATTTATAGCGTGTTTCCTAGAACCTTGCAAAGGCTGGGCCAGACAGGCATCCTCAATGTTGGAGGATGTTGGACCTCATAGCAGGTCAAATAACTAGGAAAAAAAAAAGAGCCACATGAATAAAAAGAACACAGCCGACCAAAATAAACTGGATTACAGATGCTAGACTCACTTTTATTCATATGCGAGCTCACCACTAGCACTGCCTTGATAGTGCTCCCCTTCACCCTTTTGACCTTCTTTTTTAGGCCAAGCCTGTGACCTTGGGTGATACAGCTCACTTTACACTTGGCCTAATTACAGCCAGACGAGCAGGGGGTGGAATACGATAACTGTCCACATCTTTATCATAGGTGAAAACAGGCTGAGTAATCATTTAGGGTGGCTGAAGTAGGTAAGGCTGGGAGTAATGAGATGGAAAGTTTAGATTGAATATCAAGATAAAATTACCCACAACACATTCTTTTAGGCAAGGAGATGTATTAAGTCTCAATTAGCGGCAGTACGATCTAATAGAACCTTACAGCATTATGGTCCCCTAGTCTACTAAATCATCTTTCAAAGAAACCAGTGGAAGGCTGAACTGGACAAACCTCTGGTAACTGTAATGTAAGGACTAATCCCATGATGGAGCCAGAGTGGAATAAATAGGTAATTTCTGAGTCACTCATGAGAAGATACTGTACCAGGTAATAATATGCACCAAATTCTGCCTCTGTGTGAAGATCCCTGACGGCATTTTCAAAATTGCCTAAATGACTTAGGAATCCCAGTCCTTTTTTGAAAACCAAGATGGTATTTTAGGTGTCAAAAACCTATTGTATCAGCTAGTGAGAATTAAGTTTATGAAGCTCCCTCCCTCAAAAGTGCTTGAGTTTGCAATGACCATCTAGACACATATATTCATATTTATGTTGAGTACTTCAGGCAGACACAGACTTGCTCTGCCTGTTCTCTGAAGGGAAGGATTAATAAGAAGCTTGGTAAAGTGGATCCCTATGCGTTTTTTTTGGCACACAGCGGGGGTTTACCTGAAATTTGCAGTGTGAACAAACCCTGAACCATGACAAAACTACAGCAAAGCCTTCCAAAGTGGAATTTTGTGGGATGTTTCTTTCTAAATGTGTGTTCTGATGACACACATACTACGCGGATCAATATATGTCATTGCCAAACGTAATATATCTTCAATGCAGAAACAAGTTAGTGACGGACGAGCATCCAGCTCTGAATCTTCATGTCACTGCTACAAGCCTGAACGCTATAGAAATCCAGAGCAACAAGAGTATTATTGCAATTTACGTAAGTAGAAAACACAGTGATTAAAAGTTATCAAAGAAAGCTATCACTCAGTTGTCAGTTTCACAAGCAGCTTCCAGTGATGTCTTTCCAGCTCCTTCATAATGATCCCCACAAGTTCTTGCTAAGAGATGCATTGAAGTAACCTGTCATTTACTCTGTCTTTCACCAATTCAGCTCAAAGAGATGCGCCAGCTGTGATCACTTGGAGTTAGAGCTGCTGTGTTGCAAAGCGTCATTGCAGCTGCAGGCAAAACATAAAATTCGGAGATCTGCCAAACCCAAAAGTCATGGAAAAGCAGAGCCATGCCACCCATACCCTACCATCATGGCAGAAGTGCCACTCTAGAATGGAGCTAAGTTATTCACATGCTTCGCGTGTGATGAACAGGGGAACTATGTAGCAAGGCATTCCTTGTCTGAATGGTGTCTTGTCTTCTCTTTTTGTGGTTTCTGCTGGCCGCTGGTTTGGAAGCAGGGTAAGCAATAAGCTGTGGAACACGCCACAGGGGACACCTCCTGGTGGATCATGAAGACCTGTTGTTTGTTGATGATGGGTAAGTCATCTTCTGATTCAGTTTTCCCAATATGTACTGCTGAGTGCCATAAAAGCAAGGAGGTGTTATAAAGCTCCCTCAGGCAAGATGATGCATATTCCAGGATATAAGCACTTCAGAATTGTTGTGGTTTCAGACAAAATTACCAAAACCAGACTGAGAGATGCCCAAAAAGAAAGGAGAGGAAGAGGTAAGGAGATTTATGAGTTTAGAATGAACTAAACTACTTTAATGAAGGATTAATACTAAAATTAAAATAAAAGGAAAAAAAAATAAGGAAATAGATGTGATATATACGAAACTGTATCAAGCTCCCAGGGTGATGATCACATCACCAGCAGGCATCGGAAAAAGTCCCAGACTGGACTTGATGATGGACAGGCGTTGGACTCAAGATCTGGAGTCAGGAATGCTCAGATCAGGGTCAAAGGCAGGTGAACAGTTAGAGTCCTCCTTGGCCATTGGCCATTGAGGAAAAAGAGCTGACCCTTTGATCCCTCAGCTTTTATACTGAGCATTGTATGGATGGGATGGAATACCCCAGTTGGTCAGTTTTAGGTCACCTCTCTTGTCTGCTCCTTCCTACAGGTATGACCCTTCTATGCTTTTCCATTTCTGACCCTCCAATGGAGCAAACAGCAAAATTTCCTGACCTTGGTTGTTCTAGCAATAAGTATAAGCAAGGGCCTTTGTGCCATCCCTTGGTATAAACAGGTCTTATCACTGTGAGAGTGAACAGTTTCTAAACAATGTGTTGTTAATTTCAGAGTTTAGTTAGTTAAAAGATGCCCAGCTAAAAGAATAAAATTGTAAAACAGAAAATTGTTTTTTTTTTTTACCTTAAACCAGGACAGGAATGTAGATAAAAAAATGTTATTATCAGTCAAACATGATCTTTCAAGGTAGAAAATGAGATTGAAACACTGTTCTTCTCTGGCCATGTTTTCCTACCCTTGAGACACACACTGTCCAGTGGATGGACTTCTGTCTCCGACATTCAAGATCTACTTTCTTCTTTTTTTCTTCCCCTAATCTCTACATATAAGTGTTTAATGTGGACTAGTTTAGTACAACTGTAACTCAGTGCAATTTTACTGCAATTTCTAGAACTGACACCAGTTTTGCATCTGTTTTTTTGCCAAGCAAAACTCATTTGACTTGAGGTCAAAAGTGAGACCAGCTCTCCTGCTGACACTCAGGAGAGGGGACAGTAGGAATGGTTCTGTGGGCTGCGAGTCCTGCCATTATGCTTCACTCAGGCATTTGTCCCTCCTCTCTATTTCATTACCCTTTCTCTAATCACTGATACCTTTGAGTGTAAAACACAAACTTCCCTGTGACAAGGGTGTCTCAAACTTTTGGGCTTCTTGGAAACATCAGCCTATCAACAGCTAGTGTGTTCTTGGGGCTAAGTGGGATAATTAAGTTTTCTTCTATGGAGCCAATTAGAGGCTGACAACATTATCACAATTGTTTAATTAAACTTTTGCTTACTGTTCTTTAGAATTACTTCCAGTCCTCTTCATATACTAAAAACCATGAGGCCATGAAACAATGGTGGTGATGCCAGGAGCTTACTTGGTGTTGTCATTGCTGAGAAACTGGGTGCCAAATGCCTCAGATCTTGCTTCCACTGGGAAATCTGGATTAGTCTGGAATCAAACAGCTGTACGAAAAAGGCATGGAGCATAAGCAGGTCAAATGAAAAAAAGACTTGCAGACTTTTTTCCAGTGTCATGGTTCCTGGCCAGTAGCCCAGGTTACATTTCAAGCCACCTTTATCATAGCACAACAGAGTCAAACCTCATCCTCAGGACAGCTTGATTAGCTTAAGGATCTGTCTCAGTATAGTTAGCCTCCTGAACTTGACTTAGTTTGTTATAGTACTAATCTCTAAGCCCATTACATCCAGAAGCATTAAAGACTTAATTTACTAAGTGAATTGTGAGGGAGAAAAACAACAAAGGGAGGAGAAAAAAAAATCAAATAAAAAGGAAATTCCAAGCTATTAAAGCATACTTTTGGGGACCAGAGATATGTGAGACCTCTCAGTGCAAATTAATCTGAGTGTTTTTCTCTGCATAACTGCGATGGGACATAAGTTTCTTGAAATTTTGAAAAGCATGTGGTCAGACTTGCATCCAGATCTTGGAGCCTGAGGGACTTATCAGGGCTCTGTGATGGCAAAACCCGAGCACCTCAGCTTTTATATTCAAGCAGATGAATTATTTCCAGATGAAACATGGAGGCACAGAAAGCTAGGTAATCTCTATTGGATTTACCCATATCCGATAATAAATCTGTGACAGAGACTGAAAATAAGTCTGAAGCCTACGTGGCCTACAGAGGCCTTCTTCTCATCTGTGATTCATCTTTCTGCACTGAGTCCAGGATTTTGAAGGTTCAAGCAATGCATGCAAAGAATCACCAATCTTTCCAACGAATAAAACATTACTGCCTGGATTCTTCCAGAGCAGGGTTAAAGCTCTGTGGTTCATTGAGTCAAGTTTTTCAGCTCCTCCTGAAAAACTCCTCAGCTGTCCAGACTGAACAAACTTCACAATTCAGCTTGGCTGCTTGCACAGCGACATCATGCTGCTTGCACAGCAACACCAGCACAATGCAAGACCTTGATGAGGTCCCCAGTGAACTTGGCCCTGAGCTGGGTTTGCAGCTGCATCCCAGCCCAATGGAACCTGGCTTCTGCTCTCATTCTCAAC